>JAVSBS010025721.1:69054-132214 GCA_033124195.1 Coracias cyanogaster
AGTTTTCTAAACATATTTCAGTGCTTATCCTTGCATTAAGCGCAATGGCAATGGAGGGGGAGACTTGTGACCATTTGAACTTGAAATCCCCAGAGAGCTTTTTATTCTAATAAAACAGCAAAATATTGGATACATGACACCCCTTACATCAAACTCTATCATATTAAGGAAACCTTAGAACTCTGGTCTGCAGTCTGGCCTGATACATTACAATTCATCTGGGATCAGTATAAGAAATAATTACATCTATTTATTTATTCCACTGTCAGAATGTTGACACTAGTTTTTCATATTGTCTCTGTCACGAAGAATCGTAATTAAATAACATGTCAAATGTATTGATCATACATTTATAAATTTGTTTGATATATCATAGGGGCCTTTTGTTATTAGGAGATATCACAAGATTAAAACGAAAGTTTGCCAAGCCATCTACCTCATTCTACACAGGACTTTTTCCTCCTAATTAACCGCAAAATTTTGAGGGCTTGTCATTCTGATATTACATAGAGTAATCTCTTCCTTTTTCTACCTTTTTCTACCAAGTTCAGTATACCATTTCCCTGGGACCAAAATCTGGCTAGGGAAGTACAGTCCTACTAGGCTATGAAATGACATGCTTCTGGTGTATTTTTTCCATTTTTCTGTCCTAAATTTTTCTACTTAAGAGGTACAGTCTTATCACAAAGATCAGCTAGAGTTGGCCGTCCATTTTTATGCACGAAACAGAGAGCAGGAGCCTTGGAGCCTTGACCACCATCATTCCTTCTCCTCTCTTCATAGCTGGACCCGACCCAGATACACGAGGGGAAGCTGGTCGGTGTCCATGGCTGTGAACACGTGAACGTCTGTCACAGCTCCAGCTCCTCAACACCTCACACCTTTGGGAAAAACAGATTTTTTGACAGGGATGAGAAAAATTGGTAACTTCTGTGTCTAAAAGGCCCTGTTTATGCCAGAGCAAATATAATTTGCAAAGAATCATACTCTCTGTACATCCCACACGCTACTTCAAAGGGTAAGAAGATGTAAATAAATAGGCATTTGTTGTCCCTTTTTGATGTGTTTTCTCCCGTTTTCTGTAAGAACATAAGCTAGGAAGGTTTTACTCAGATTTGGTGCCAGAACACATGCATTAAGATTAAGTTTCTTTTTAAAATTTGCGTTCTTTGCTTTGTATGTTTCCTAAATGGGGCAAGAGGGTTTCTTAGTATGTCTTAGTATTAAAATCTAAAGTAACAGACCTTCATTCTAATGAGCTTTGTAAATCTGACCTAAAAAGTGTCGCCTGGAGTCTCTGAAATGAGTTTCCTGCAACTTCCTCTGATCTGATTGTGTGTTTTAGGGGAGGTTAAATGGGTTAAGATTCTTAGCTGTCCTAAAGCCATTGGAGTGATTCCTTATTAATCTTTTTCACCCCCTAAGACATCATCTACAGATCTAGGCGGATTTAGTACATAAGATAACATAGTCAGCCCTGCCACAACTACCCACAGAGCTTCTGAAAGGACAAAAGGGTGACAAAAATATGCAGAAACCCTTCCAAAGGTTCATGTTAACAACACTTTCCAGTCTTTCTCCCGCCCGTGTTCAGGTCTTACTTGTTGCATAAGACAAGTTCTATCGTCATAGGATAATATCTCTGCAACTTGTGATCCAAATTACAAAGAGGTTTGTTGTGCTCTGTGTCCTGTGGCAAAACTTGTGAGCAGAAGATGGGCTCTTCAATTAGCCCTATTACTGCTGATAACCAAGAGCTTCTTGTTTCTGCAGTAAGGGTGCTCGGCGGCCGTGCCAGCAGCTCCTCCTCCCTGCTCCCAAACGGCTTTTCCAGTGAGTCTCCTCTTTGCTGCGCTCTTGGGAAGGCTGCTGAGGTCCGGACAGACAGGCTGTGCTGGTGGCAAAACCTCCCAGAGCTTTAATTTAGGGAGAGAAATTTCCTTTCCACCAAGTAAATAACAAAAAAAGTTTGAAATCCTGGGATAGTTTGCACTCATCCCAGTGATTGATGCTTCAGTCTGGGGCGTCCTTCGACATAAAGGTCCCAGCTTATGCTGGGAAGGCCAGAAGCAATACTTTTATCATAAAGATGCTCTCTTTTTTTTGGAAGAAAAAAAATCCAGTTATCCCTTGATATAGATTACATATTTAAAATTTTTTTCTTTCTACCCCATTCAAGTGTTGTATCTGCCTGGCAGCAATGGTATTTCCAGTCCCACCTTCTGCTAGAGCTTGTTCACCCGTAATCATTTGTGCAGTAAAATGTGAGCAAGGTCTGTGGCCAGAGCGTTTTTAGGTGGCTGTCCAGGGGCTAACAGCATTTGGGAACCTTAGGTGTTGTACAAATAACAGTAATATAATTTCAGGGATCAGCTGCCATTTAATCACTGTCAGGAGATTGTCAATTCTTTCTATGATTTATGGTTATGAAAATACAGAATGATTTGTAGAATAACAAGAAGCATCCCCCCCTGAACGGGGCATTTTGAAAACAGAGCAAACTGAAACACAAAACTATTTGGAAAGAATTTTCTCAGGATTTTGAAGTGCTTGCCTTAGCATTGAGCTCCCTGTTGACAGAAGTGTTCCTGAGTCCTTTGCAGGTGCTACTGTAGTCTCATGAAGCTCTCAGGAGCCATTTACAGTCTTTCGGCCTCGGAAAAAGAGACAAACACTTAAAAATAGCGAGTGCCTTACTTCAAAGCTGGAGAACTCTGGTAAGTAACCTAAGTGTATGGTTTTCCACGTGTTTTAACGCTTTCTGAAGTGTAAGAGCCCGGCCCCACAAGCGCTGCAGGGCCAGCGGCCACTGCAGTCGCCGTCTCACCGGGATAATCGCTCTGGCCTCGCTCCGATAATACACTTAAGCGTATGCTTAACTTCTTCCACGGGAAGGAGAGCATTTAAGCACGGTTCTTAAATCTTGGTGGCTCTAAATCAAGCATATCTTTAAAGTGCTCTTCTCAACCGGCCGTATGGCCAATGGCAAATCTTGCAAGGAAAGGGTGCTAAGAAGGGAGTATCAATAAAATATTGCGTACCTAAATCAGGCACTCTTGGCCAAAGCCACCCAGGATTCTGTGGGAGCCTTCCTAGCTTGCCTGCAAGCTCACCCGGGCCCCTGGCTGGATCATTTAGACTTTTCCCGTCTCTAAAACAGGACTGGTGATTTTATTTTCTTTCGGTGCTGCAGACATTACAGGTCTTTGCATTTACAAAACTGTCCCTACGTTGGACAGTTTTAAGACTCAGCTTGACAGGGTGCTGGGCTATCTCACTTAAACTATTTTATTTTTTTTTTTACCTTGAAAGGTTGGACTAGGTGATCCTTGAGGTCCCTTCTAACCTGGCATTCTATGATTATAAAATGGATTCAGGTCACCAGGTCATCAGCAACTTGTTAGTGCATATGCTTATGGTTAGCTGGGTGCGTTGTTGTATCTTGGAGATGCAGCCGCAGCAGGAGCACTTCTTAAAGGAGATGTAGCTGTCACTCTTCCTCCTTAACAATATCTAAAATGAAAGCTATTGAATTATAGACGTGTTTGAAAAGCCATTAGACCTGTTTATGGCAGAAGATGAAAAAGCTGACCTTTTCCTAGCAGCTGTGAAGCCAAAATTACGATTTGGGTTGCATTCTGCCCAATAAAGACGCTCTGCTTCCATAATTCCCCTTCTGGTACTTCTGACACCAGCATGCCGGGGATTTTCCTCAGCGTGGAGACCAGCTTTGGAGTCTGCAGAGATGTTTGGGGCAGAATCTGGGAGAGCTCAGGAATGCGTGCTTTATTAAAAAAAAAAAAATACGCTGGAGGCAGTTTAGGCATTTAGCCTCTGAAGCATTTTTTGTATCTCTTAATTACTTATAATCTGACTTTTCTTTCTAATTGAGGCTCCCAGCATCTGTCTAGCTACCAATACTCTTAACTACTAATTTACATTGCAGTTGGCACCTGACCTTACATGACACATGTAAGACTCTTAGACAGATAATCCTGGCTTCTTCTGGAGACTTATGTCGCCATGGAGGGGTCAGTGGTGTGAGACAGCACAGCTTGAGGTGCGAAGTGCCGCGGCAGCTCACACACTTTACCTAGCTGAGTCTGGGAATCCCTTAACAGGCTGATCCGGGCTTTTACACAGCCAGCCCTCCTGCTTTTGTCCTGGGCAGGCATTTCTCTGCCTGTCACTTACAGGCCTTAAAGCAGCATGTCTGTGTTGGTTAATTTGCAGACATCAGTAGACACATTTCACACTGAATTCCACCCTGTGGGGCCGTGTCTAATTGGACAAATTTGAGCAGCAGGCAGAAAAGCCACCGCAGCATGGAGCAGTGATATATGGGCACAGGCAGAGAGTTGGAGTCTTAAAGACACAGCTCGGCAGCTCGCCTCCCAAATCTGAGTCAGGATTACCCCGATGAGCGAGGTTTAACATCCCACAGCATCACCTCGGTGCTGCAGGATTTTCCGGAGAGGGCACGTTTCTCTCTGCGCGTTCATTCTGCGCGTGGAAGGAGCAGGAAAATATTCGCAACTTTGCAGCGGGGCATGGAAAGGTTTAGTCCAGCCTAAACCCCTGAAATTAAAGGCTTGTTCGGCTTTAAACTGCACAGCTGCGATCCACATTAGAGTTTCTTTCAGGGAATTTCCTGCAATATTGCAGCAGGCAAGGTGAAGCAGGGAGGCACTGTTATTAGCAAAAAGAAAGGGGAAGAGGAAAAAAAAAAAAAAGGATTTCAGGACCTTGGCAATAAAAGCGAGCTGAAGGGTTGTTTCTGGTCATAGATGTTTCTTTTCCATTTTATGTTGCTTAAGCATAATAAATGTCAGATGGCTGGAGTAGCATGTTTTATTAAAATAAGTGAGTTTGGAGTTCATGAAAGAGCGCTGCGTTGATAGCGTTGCGCACGGGATGGCTTTGTTCGTGCGGGGAGTGGGTAAGAGGGTCCAGGACCGTTTTTAGAAGGGAGAACTAGCCTGAAATCCTATTTCTGCATAGTAATTCTGGTTCTAGTGTCTGCCGAGATCTCAAAGAAAAGTGCCATCTAATGACAACTGCAAAAAGCCTATTGGAATGTGAAACTGAAGAATATTCTGTGGTTTGGTTGGGTTTTGGTTAGTCGGTATGTTGGATGCTTTTGTTAAGTGGATTGAGACTTTAACTCCGTTTCCATAAATTGCGGAAGGGCCACGAGAGGATGAGGATTTTCCATTGTCACTTCCCTGCTGCTCTGGGCGTGAGGGAAGGCGGTGAGAAATCCAGCTCCCAAGCGTCTTGTTTTGAAGTTCATCAAAGTCGTTTACAAAATATCAGGATCCCCCCTCCCAGTATAATTGTTTCTTAGAATGCATTTCTATCAGTGCATGCATTTATATTAGTGAAATGCATTTATATTATTGATGCCTGGTGATTTATAAACACAGGAGCCGTGGGCTGTTCACACAAGCAGAGCGATCCACACGCAGCGTGTCCAAAGGAGACTTCTCAGCTCTCCTGCCACCTCTTCTACTGCCCCAAAATGCCAAATTATGTGGCCATCACGAAAAGGTCTCTGCTAAATGGCAGGGAAGTGATGGCTTCAACTGATAGAAACAGTAATTTTTGTTTTCTCTCGCTGATTGAGGTCTGTTTATATTTCATGTAGTCACTAGATGAAAATGGAAGTCTTTGGTTAATCAGATATGGGTTTAGAAACCAAAACTTAGTCATTCATGTTGATATGGTTGAATTTCCTCCTGTCCTTGCGACCTGTTCCTTCAATCCTATAGCTTAGATCTGAGGGTTTGCTTTACTTAACTTTTTCCAAACTGAAATAAAGAGCAGCTTACTTTAACATATATCATGGGAGCAGTGTGGATTTTTCCCCCTCCGGGCTACTCAAAACAAGCCCTAGGCCCAGCAGTACTGAAAACTTCTGTGGAGCTTAAAGTGCAAGATTTAATGCCTTGTAACTTTAATCTGTCTCTGTAATAAATTATTTATGCAGAATGTGTCAAAAACGCGTACGTAGAAGAGCAGTAAAACTCACTGCCGTGGTGGGTGAAGGCAGGGGAGGTCGTGCTGCTGCCCGCCGGTGTCCCAGGCGGGTGGCAGAGACATCAGCCGTGATTCAGGCTCTCCTCTCTGGTCACGTTGCTGCTTTTCCTACGGGAATGATGCTGCTTCCCATCGCAGCTGATGGGGACCTTCTGGTAGAAGCTTGCTCAATCCCTTAGAAATACTATGGCACCTATAAATACTAGAATGCCTTTAAAGACACATTAAGCATTAGACCAACAGCTACAAGGGTAAGAGCAAGGAGATCAGAAGAAACGAGGCGAATAAATATTCAAGGGCCAGTTTTCACACTGATGGGGAAAGGCACGTGAGCAGACGGGGAGGGAGAGTCCTGCCGGGCAGCCCTGGAGCTCGATACAGGGAGACCAGCCCAACCCCTGACTCCATCACCCGCTTACACCACTATCCTATAGGAGTGACAGGTCGTCTTCTGCCCTTTCCAGCTTGTTTTTCTCCTGTGAAATGGGAGGTACCTCTCACACACCCGCTAGGATAACTGAGGATGGTACCCAGCCCCATGCGAACCCCAGCCCGAGCTCCTGAGCTGTGTGTATCTGTCAGCCGGAGCATGAGCAGCCTGCAGAGAGACTTGTCAATATGAACTGTTGCTTAAATGCCAAAATTATAATTAAAAAGGTTTTCTGTTTTGGCTTTTGTCTACATATTTTCCTAATATTGTCATTTGGCAAAGCCGGGGTGTCTCTCACAATGTAATTGCCACAGAACATTTCCTTGAAAGAGCAGCAACACCACGCCTCCTCCTAACACTTGCATGTGGAAAGCACCAACTGTTTTATAGGCATTACTGAGTTATGCTTTTCAGTGCAAGGAGGTATTAACTGTCTGTACAGCTGAGACAGCTGTAAACCAGCTTCTGAGATGAAGTGACCTGCCTGAGGCTGCGCTTCGGATGCTGTAGCTGTGGTCGTGCCTTTTCCAGAGAGAAAATGCAGAGGTTTTTGCGAGATATTCTCTGTGTGTGTATGATTTTTCTTCTCCTCCTCTACAGGAGTGTGTACATAAGAAGGGACCTGTCTCATCCCAGGGCAGCAACACGGTGGGCTGCATGTTCACGCAGCACAGCCGACGGCAGCACCGCCGCTCCAAGCTCCCGTTATCGCTGCCTGTCTAGCTGGTTTTTGTTGGGAAGCCGGAGTTTCAGAGACACCAAGGCTACTCCTCTCCTCAGTGCTGCTGGAACTTCCCAAGCATTTAGGGTTTTAAAGAGCCAAATGGGCTCTCCTGCATCCCTGTTAAGGAGTGCCAGGTAATCCCTTTATGTAGTTACTGGCATTTCCCTGCCAGAGCATCACAACCCGCGCGGAGGACAGCTGAGAAATGCGGGTGCCTCTGTCAGGGATGGAATGGCAAGAAATACCTTAGGGTTCTTTTTTTCAAAGCGTGGTTGTGATAGTAGTAGAATCAGTAAATAAACAGAACAGGTCTTCAAAATCAGTTGCAGAACATACTTTCTATTTTGGAGCAGAACTTGGAAGATCTGGAAGCTTTCCAACTGTTTCGGAATGAAACCTTAAATTAAAACGATAGCTTTTGGGGAGTTCATTTAATCTTTTTTTAATCTTTAGTACCAAGAAAATTAAGCTGCTAGAGGGAAGGGAAGAACAGTGCATGGGCAATTAGGACTTTTTACCCCTTTCCAACTGGGGAAGCGAAGTTTGGGGTAATACAGGCTCAGGTCTTCAGCTGGCCTAAATTAGCACAACTCGGTTCAGGCTCCAGCTGTAGGCAGATATTACTGCTCCATTGCAGCAGATCTCATTTATGACATGTTTTTAAAGCAGATCTGTGAAATGATCCAGCTTTAAAAAAATAACACTAATAAGGGTGTAGTTACATGAGCATCTTATCCCACAGCAAAGCCAGTTTAAGAGGCTCCCAGCCCTTCCCTGACCCTGCCTTCTCCTCCCAACCCCACGGTTCATTTCCCCTCAGCTCCGCTGCTGCAAGTTTTTGGTGTTTGGGGTTTTTTTTCCCCCTTTCTTGCATATTGTTTCCGTGATCAAGTAGAGCATGTTTCCTTAACACATGTATGAGCAGATCAGAGCACGCCGCATGCCGTAGCGGGGGAACAGCGATGGGGAACAAGGGGAAGGGCTCAGAAATACATGGCAGAGGCAGTCTTTCAAACAGACTTTGGTTCCTGAGAAGATGTTCCTGCAGCTACCGCTAAACCCAAGTGGCTTTGCAGGGTTTTTATTCAAAGAACCAGGCTGGCAAATAGCTGAGTGGGCGCTTCTGACACAGCCTGGGGTGGTGCGTAGGAGCTCAAACCACAAGTGATCATAGAATCATAGAATGGTTTGGGTCAGAAGGGACCTTTCAAGGTCGTTGAGTCCAACCCCCCTGCGCCGAGCAGGGACATCTGCAACTAAAACAGGTTGCTCAGAGCCCCGGCCAACCTCACCTACAATGGTGCCAGGGATGGGGCAGCCACCACCTCTCTGGACACTCTGTGGTGTTGGCTGAGGCTTTGGCTCCCGCAGTCAGCAAAGCATGTGGCATGGTTGCAGTCAATTCCTGGACCTCTGCTGAACTGGGGCCATAACTTTTCGATTATTAAGTAAATTGCGCTGATATTTTGTTCCCAACAGCAGCTGGGTTTCACCAGAGCAGCACTGGTGTTAGCACTGGCATGGAGGAGAACATGCTGAGGTTTCAAGGAACCTCAGAATAGTTCACTCTACCAGGAAATTCAGTCTACTGGGATTCTGCACTACATAGCAATGAGATCAAATGCTTTCCTAACCTATTTACTTTAAATGTATCTTGGATATTAGTAATGATGGAGTAAACAGACAGATCTTTAAAAAGCGTGGTGCCTGGTGAATGTCTGACACAATATTTAATGAGCCCAGGAAGGTTTCTTTATCCAACTGCCTTTGGTCTGTGGAATGTGTTTTCTCCTCCTTGTTTTGGCTGGATGGATCCTGTGGCTGATCTATTTAAAAATAATTAAGTGAACAGTTGCAGAAACAACAATGTATCTTAGACCTGCACGTGGTACAGATTAGGTGGAAACGCCGAGCTTTCCTTCGTGTGTGGGGTGGTTATCAGAACCCTCCAAACAATGCGTGCAGATACCATTCCACAGCCTTTCTAAAGGAGCTGAAAAACACGATGGCACGTAACGAAACCTCCCCAGGGCTGCAGTTTGGTATTTGGTGGGGAAGCAGCGGGGTCTCGGACGTTCACTGTGGCTGCTTGGGCAATGTGGGATCCTTTGGCGCTTGCTGGGTGAGCCCCACGTCCCCAGTGCACGGTGCTGGCAGTAATGCCCAGCGTGGGTTTGCTTGTCCGCTGCTTTCTGAGAGCAAGATGTATTACTCCTTTTATTCCTTTATACGTTACACAGAGTGGAAACAAAAATCAGATAGAAGCACAGAGTCCATCAATCATTACTAACCTAGAAGATAGACTATGATAGTGTATCTTCTTTTTCCCCCTTCTTTCTGATCTATACACACAGCAGCAGGAACACGAGAAGAATTAAGCTGCTCGGACACGCACCAGAGTATAAAAACTGTCTATACAGTGATCATGCCTTGGCCAGTGTCTGCTGCAGCCCCTGCCCGGGGGCCAGCACCGACTGCTCCTCCCTTGGGACCACAGCGTGGTTACTCAAACGGTCTGGGTGCAACCAAAGGGATGGTGAGACACGGCGTAGCAGCTCTGGTTTAGCTGAATCAGCAATAAAGCACTTAACCACACACCCAGGTGGAGGCGATGCCCAGAATAGACCCCCAAGTCCCCATGGGTACGAGTGGCTTTGCCATTCATCTTTCTTTTAGTAATAATTGTTGCAGCAGTGCCGAGGAGATTCTGGTGGTAAGAGGTGCTTGTTTGAGTTGGGTGGTTATTAGTGTCATTTCTTTTTTGATTAACCTTTTGTGTACGACAGCCATTCGCTGCGATCCAGAGGGGTTTTATGATTTGCGAATTTATGATAAAGGCACTCTAACACAAGGAATTTGAGCTCCTGGGATTAAGCTGGGCGTGCACAGGGTATTGCAGCAGCATTCGCTGCCTTTCCTACTTCCTGAAATTCTGTTGATACCAAGTTACACGATCATCAGTAGTAGAACATTAGCCAATGCAAATGCGTGGCCACATTCTCATCATTTAGCCTAATTTTAATCCTTTGGATCAAGTACTTCGTTTTTATCAGTTCACAGGCATAGAAGTGACAAGCCCGTTTATAACTATCAGTGATACAGAGCAGCAGCTCCAAAAAAGCCATGGGATTTTGGAATCGGCACTGAGAAACTTTTCCATAAATGCCAGGAATAACATTATATTTGAATATTTAACCCTTACTCAGGCAATTTGAGGACTGGAAACCATATGTGCTTTTCATAATGGGAGCCAAGATGACCCTACATAAAGATAAATATAACTACATAAAAGCATTCAGGAAGGATGGTGGTGTGGTTAAGAGCTGGGCAAGGACTGGGGAGCTCGAAGGTCTAATCCCAGCTCAGCCACAGGCTTCTTGGGTGATCCTGGGCACGTAACTTAATCTCCACATCTTTCAGTTTTTCCATTTATGAATGAGAGATAATAACACTGCCCCACAGCCGTGCCTGCAGGATAAACACATTGCTGCTTGGGAGGTGTGGGCTTGGAGATGGTGCTGGTGGCCACCAGGAGAAGTCTTAGCCAAGCGCTCTGCTGAAGGTACATGCTACACAGCTGTCAGTGGTATTCACAGTTTCACCTCTCCTTCTCAAAGGGCTGGCTAAATAGACTCCTGCCTTAATTAGCCAGCATGTCAGACCAGGGGAGCACACCTGAAGCCTTGTCTGGGTCTCATCATTGGCAAATGTTCCTTGTTGGAACATAATTTAAATTCAAAAACAATGAGGGGAGGAAAATGAGAAAAGGGAAACCTCCAGTAGATGAGACCATCTGGTTTTGTTTGAGTGCTACCTAAGTAACTTGTGTTTATTAGTTATAGACTGGTGTTTTCTTTATAGGGTCTCTGGCCAGGTAGCTGTTGTTATGCTCGTGACTTGGCGTTCACTCTGCCCTTCCTGAGTCTGCTCTGGAGGTATAAATCCTGATCCTCTTACGATTCTTTGAAAAGATGGAATATTTCAAAGTCACCATCAAGACAGCGACTTTTCTTAATTGGTCTCTGTAAATTTCCACTCGTGACACCCATGAAGGTATCATTCCATCACCAGGGGAGCCAAGGCGATCGAGCCGATGGTGCATGGGAGAAACAGCCCATACGGCTGTCAGCATGAGGAGGAATCACGTTTGTGAGATAACATCTCTGCTAAGGTGCCATCCCTGCTCTGGAAAGTAGGTAGAAGCCGGCTGAAGGCCGAGCGGCCGGCCCTGGGCTTGTGTGCAGGCTGGGCTGCGTAAGGTGCGGGGGAGCGTAATCGCCCATTGTTTGGAAGGAAGAGTTTTGATGTAATTATACCCTTCAGCCATTGCCACACTTTCCTCTCTTTCATCTTCAGGCAGGTCCACACATTCAGATGTGAAGCTGGAAATGAAACACATCTGGATTTCCAAAAATGACAACAGACTTTTATTTGCTATTTTTGGTATACAACAAAAGCTTTGTATCTTGCTAATTGAACATATGGGCTCTCCGTTGCTTTTTTCCCCTGCTAAACTCCACTTTTCCATGTGTCATCATACAATTCCAACATTTGATCTGTCGAGTCCATCTTGGCCATGTGTTTGTTGTAATCTGCTACACATGTAGGCTTGTTTTCGTGTGCGTCCTGACCTCCAGTGAGAGCTGCAGTTGTTTCCATCATGGATAGTGTTGAGGAGTTACACATCCTTTTTATCAGTGTATTTGGCCACCGGCAGCTTCTCGCAGCGCGGATCAGGGATCCTGCCAAGCCTCTGAAAGCTCAGCGTTTAGGGCAGCCATTATCTGTTTGTATTGTGACACCAGATGCTGGTTTTTTTCAGTGTAACAGAAGTAGAAGGGAAAACTTCCCCGAAATAGAAAATATTCACATAAATCCCAACGTCTCACCAAGGGAAGCTGAAGGTCAGCGTTAGCGAGTTCGAGTTGGGGCGTAAGGAAGGGGTGGAGGTGGATGGCTGGTTGATGGTCACTGGGCGCATCTGTGCACGCCGGAAGGGTTGGCAGCGCGCAGAAAAGCAGCGTTTGCTTGTGCAGAAGGCAGCGTGCTCCTGGGGCTCTGTGAGATAAAAAGAGAGAGAGAAATGCTGTCTCTGGAGTGGAGGATTCAGCCCTTCAAAGCAGGCTGTGCCGTAAATACCCACTGGGAACTTGGCCCCGCCGTACGGACGTTCGTGAGACTCGACTCATTACGAATACAGGACCTCTTGATTAGCGTGAAAGATTCGTCATCAGAATTTTTTTGTGCCTGTGGGGGATCCACTTACTTATTTCCAACTACAGCTCTAAATTGTTCCCATGCTTCATCGTGGTTTGATTAGCTAAGATTTTAGAGTAACTGTTTGAGGCACTTACCATAACTGAAAAAACAGGTGACGATGATCAAACGATGATGTAGGGTACAGAGCTGGTGCTTTAGGGCACGCAGCCTGAGCAGGGTTGGAGACAACCCCATTACAGGTTCCTGGGCGCTGAAGAGTCGTGTCACCTGCACACTCGCAAAGCACTGACCACTGCTGCATGTTGTTCCCCAGCAGAAATGACAAATTGATGCAAAAAATTTAAAAAAGAGGGTGGTAACTGTCAGTTTAATTGCCCACATGCACACGTAGCCCCAGCCTGCACATCCACATCACATCACAGCTGTGCTAATAGTCACCTTTCTTGCAGTAAATATTGGGCCAATTTCATCACATTTGGTTTGTCAACACAAGACTTGAGCAATGGAGGTTTGGTTGCAATAAAGGAAAGACTCCATTTCTGTCCAACTCCGAGGTGAGGGAAGGAGAAGCCATATGTGGTGTGGCCTGGCTGGAGGCTCTGCTCGTTCTGTGTCGCAACACTCTCGCCTGACTGCAGCAAAAATCAAATATTTGTACTTGAAGGCAGAGCTGAGGCAATTTCCACCAGGAATACGCCATCTCTCACCAGTTGAAAAATATTATACATGCATCGTGCTGTTATTTTGTTCCGTTCTTGACATGCACTGCCGGGCAATTTTGTCTTGAACTCCCTTTTTCTTTTTAGCCAAGAGTGTAACGTTAAACAAATTTGAGATTGCACTTGAGGATTTCCCAATCAACTGAAGAATGAGCTCTGAAGCAGAAGTTTTCTTTAACAAAACGGACTTACAATTATTATTCATAAATGCACATGTTATGGCTGCAGTTGTTTCACTTCTTTCTTTTACAACCCTATAAATTGTATACAGAACATAAAGGCTTTACTTCTTAAATAAATGTTTTGCAGCCGCCATAAATTATCTTTCTTGCATTCATAATGAAAAAAAAAAAATCACTGTTTGATGTTTTATATCCTCTTCCCTAAAATGTAAAATATGGTAGTTGGAGCCAGATTTTATCTCATTTGAAAATAAAAGAAGGTTCATTTCCTACTAATTTTTTTCAGTCTTAGGTTTGGAGTTCCCATGAAATGTTGTCCAATCTGCAAAGCAGCATTAAAATAAACTCTGCTTTATCTGAGGGTTTGTGTTTGAGTTGTACCAGCGTTAATAGTCGTCATCATGAAGTGAGTTATGAACATAACCTGAATATCTTTTTTTTTTTTTTTTAATGCCTAATGTTGGTTATATTTCATCTTTCTACGCACCCCGAATCGCTGGCTGAATATCGGATTGTTGAACTTTTCTCTCTGCCAGCCCTACGAGGACCCTGCCCCAGCATTGCTGTCCTGGAAGCCGGCCTTGCTAAACTCCCAGCTCACTGGTTTGCAAAGCAAACTTCAGCCCTGTACTATTTACCTTGGCAAGTGCCCGACCAGATTGATGATCTGTAAAGTGGATTTGTTATTTGGCTGTTTGCTTTGGCAGCTCTTGAAAGCAGTTTGCTGATTACAGTCCCAGATGTCATTGCATACATTACTGTTCACTATAAGTTTCTTTTAAAGTTTTCATTTCAGCCACAAATACTATTAAGCTTTTTGCACCTTTCTGTCTTTAACTCATGGATATTAAATATCAAGAGCAGACAGACTTGATTTCCTTAAATTTTCCTCTTATTGTCTTTGTTGGCCTCCTCCAGGCACCTCTGGTGCTGGCAGCCAGGAGCAGGGATGCTGCTGGCGTCCCCCCCGCTCCAGGGCTGTGCCCACCCGTGCCACGGATGGGTACAACTTGGTCACATGCATGGTTTCCTAATTGTAGATAACCTGGAAAATTGGCATCACATTTTTATAAATGATCAGGTTTAACATGACCAATACTTGAGTCGGTAGAGTTGAGATCAAGAGTAATGTTAATGAAAATCGCCCCGTTTGCATGAAGGTAGGGCCCGCGTGTCTTCAGAGATGGTTTTCCTGGGTTATATCCATCTCCTCAAACGATTACCTTGGTTTTTAAAGGCTCTCAAACCTGACGAGCAAATTGGCAAATCGATAGGCTCAAAATCCATTTGTTTCTGACGTCAGGTCATCCTGAGTTTGGCGCTGGTGCTCCGCTCCCAAGTTCTACGCACCCAGCCCTGTGCCCCCAGCCATTAGGGTTAGGATCGAGGAACAGCGGGATATTTTATTTCCGTGGTGCCTCACGGACTCAAAGTTCATTTGTCCTTCTAAAGTCTAGTAAGAGACAAACAAGAAGCTCAGCTGGGTGTTTGCTGCTCACCTTCCGCGAGCGCAGCAGAGGCAGCCCAGCCTGGACAAACGATTGCAGGTCCTGGCTTTGAGCAGTGAAACCATCCTTCGTGGACAGGAGGGGTTGGCTTTTTTTTCAGTGGGGGTACTTTCGGCTTTGAAATATTGAGGTTGAAGAAGTTAATTCACTTTAAGTAAGTTTACTTTTCGAGGGGAGGATGTCGTTGTAGTATTTTTGGCCACTGCTTGAAAATTCCTCTAACCCTTTACTATAATAAGCAAATTGAGCAGATTAAAGACACATTACACTGCCAAATGGTTTTCCTACCCAGGGTGACATATATTTTTTTTCTGTGGAAAAGGTTGTGGGGGTTTTTGTGAGCTGCTATGCTTTTTTTAGCACTTCCTGTTTTATTGTGTTTGAAGTGTCTTTGTGGTGACCTGTTGGGGTAAGATTCTTCCATATGGAAGTGTTTCTTCAACTTTTAATCATTTTGTTTTAAAAAAAAAAAAAAATTAAATCCGATTTGCAGATGTCTCTGGTTTTGTTTGCAGAGAGCTAGTCCAACTCACTACAGGGTTGTAGAAATGACTCACGATGGGTCGTCTATACACAGCGTGAAGATGACGTCCACGTATTTGCACTTAGATACCTTCTTTAAAATCTGTTTAAACTACCTGTAGAAAAGCATTTGTTTGTGTTTTAATTCATTTTTCTCTTCAGAAAATTACATTCCTTCAAAGATTTGAAGTGAAACCCTGCCTTCTCTAAATGTCTTGGCAAAACTCCTGTTTTGGTGGAACTGGGATTTCACCAGTAGACCCCAATCCTTTTGTAGGCTTCTCTGAAGTCAAGTAATACCAAGATAACAAGCAATTTTGTGCCTATTCTTGGGGAAAATCTTACGGGGATTTTACATAGGGTCAAGAAAAGTTACAGGTTTATTTTTAAGTCTACGAGACAAAATTCTTCGTTAATGTACACCAGAATGCATTTTCCCTGCGCTCATATTGGACTTGCTGAGTCGTAACTGAGACCAGAATTTGGACCACTGTATTTGCATTATAGCTGCATCCTGTTTCCTATTAGTTTTGACACTAACATCTGAATTTCAGATTTCTTCTTGTTTAGGTTTAACTGCTCAATCAGTACATACAGCAGACATCTCAGGACCTTGCTGTAGTCTGGCTTGCAAGGGCAAACCCTTGGCATCTGCGTGAACAGCACTGGAGGAGCCCCTGCCTTTGAGTTGGTAGAGCGCGGTGTGTGCTGGGGTTGTGGATCAGGCACCTCCAGGCTTTGCCTCTGCATCCTATCTTCAGTGTTTTAACCAGAAGAAAACTGGCTTTGACAGTATTTTTGAGCCCACATGTGAATACCACATGTTGAGGTCTCATGTCTGCAGTTTCACTCCTAATTAAGTGTAGATGTAAGTACTGGGTATCTTATAAGGTCTTTGGCTCTCTGCAATTCACCACAAGCATCTCATTTCCACTTCCTTTGTCTTGGACCTATTATTTATATGAGAAGGGTAGGTGGACTCGGCGGTTACAAGTCTGTTGGATTATTATGTTTCTGTAGCTGTCATCCTGTCAAAGGTCCTGCAGAAATTTGCATTGTGGGCTCTTGCGAGTTCATGAGGGGTAAAATCCCCTCCCGTGCCAAAGGCTAGCCCAAGGTCTGTGCACCGCTTAAGTCTTACTAAGCCCTGAAAATGGGTCTTTAATGGTATATTGGCCTCGCGCCTGCTCTCAGCATGGAGGTGAATTTCATTCTTTATGAACAGTGAGACTTCCAGTTCAGCTTCGGCTGTTTATCTTCACTGCTGTGAGTAATAGGATGGGTTCTCTAAACCTGCCTAAAACCTTTGATGCTACAGCCCACAAAAGCTTGGATCTCACAGGCTTCCTGACCTAGCAACAGGACGGTTTGAAAAATGGCAGCTTTTTGATGTAGATGGGCACAGCACCCATCTGGTTTGGATTTTTGAGGTGTTCCAAAGTCATATTATTAGCTTCAGGGGGTCTTTTGTGAGCAGCGGTATGCACCAACCTGCTACTGAGACCTAAGGGCATTCCCAGGTATTTATTTTTGGAAAACTGAAGTCAAGTAGCTGTATTCTTATGCCTATTACACAGGTGGAGAAACTAAGCTGTAAGATGGACAAATTATTTTACTGGGCTGGTCAGGGTGGTATCAACAAGTCTAGGACGTAAAGCGGGAGGTTTATTTTACTATCTCCACTCACTCTGGTTTCCACAGTATTTGGAGTGTGTTGGAAATGATTTCAGTAAGGAAATCCTTGCAGCCTGATTTGCATCTACCTGAAGAAGATGATACTGATCTAACCTCTTTGGGTGATGTATTCTCTTGTCCCATATTTAGGTACAGGTGTGGATTTGGGGCTGACTTTTAAAGTCGACATGAAAAAGATTGAATTATCCACTTGAAGGTCTTTATCATCTCCAGGCCTTCTCTCTGCTGTGCCCTCGCAGGGCTTCAGGGGCTCTGGGGAAAAGGTGCCTTCAGCTCAGTGGCAACTCTGCAGTTTAAATATTTCACCAAAACACCTCCAATGTATCCCACTTCCTCGGTAGTTTCCTAACAGTGTCCAACTAGATGAAAATTAGCCAGTGTCTTCATTTGCAGAGCTGCAAAGGTCAAATGTCTTGGAGAAACAAGGTGCTAAGATGCTAATTCTCCACTTGGAATGTGAAGGCAGTTCTCTGCTCAATTAAGCAGAAAATGCAGGTGGTGTTAAACATCTCTATTTTTGCCTCCTGTTTTGAATGCGATTAAACAAAAGCTGCTGTGATTGCAGGGAGGATAACCAACTTCCAGTGCGGCCTCAAATCCCATCCTAAGATCAGTTATGAGGCAAACATCTTGGAGAGGGAGGCCCTACAGAGGCTGTGAGCGTGCTAGCAGAGGTCCTGGGCTGGCCCCTGCCCGCTCTGTCCCCGACGTGGGACATGCAGGAAGCTCATCCTGGGCTTCTGTTCTCACACTGCACCTCCTACACTTCTCCTCTCGGAATCTTGTTTTCCACTTTTTGGAGATTTGTGAAACATATGCTTTGGAGGGTTCCCAATTTTTTTAACAGCAAGAAAAGAATTACTCCCTGCATTGTAAAAGCCTCACGAAAAAGTACGCTCCTTCTTTGTAATGGACTTGCCTGGCACTACTCAACAATCCCCATTTCTCATCACTTTGCAGTGCACTTTTATAGGGTATAAAAATGGTGTTATGATCCATGTTCCCAAACCTTGCCTCAGCTAGCAAGAACATCAATAAACATGGCTTGATAGACACCAGAGCTGCACTGCTGTTTCCCTCGGTGCTTTGAACGTGCTCTAACATACCTTTTGAATCTATTCTCCATATATGAAACCACTCGTGCCTCTGTTGACCTTTTAATGTATCGAAGGTAATACTTGTGTGCTTAGGAAAAGCTACTTCTCCCAGGATATGTTTACGGTCTAGTCACTTATTATACTTTAAAATATTTTCTTTACTTCATCTCACGTCCCACTTTTTTTTTCCTCTTTCCTTGGTTTAAATTAATCTGTAGATAGAGAGGTCAGTGTACCTGGAACTGGCAAAAGATTTTACTTCATTTCTTCCCCTTTCCTTTTTCTTCTCTCTCTGTAAAATTATTATTGTTATTTCCTCAGTTCACAACTGAGATGATGGGTTGATGTTTGAACAGTTACGTGCTCTGTTCCAGGAAATTCTGTCTTTGTTCCAAGGCTTCCAGCGCAGAGGCTCCTTTCACCTTGATCTTTCAGCAAAGCACTAAAACATTTGGCAAGTTTTTTGTCACATTTTTTGCTGCTGTCCAGGGCTTTTGAGAGATTCCCCTTGGACCACTTCCATCTTTGAGCTTGCCCACTGTAGGAAATACTTCTACTTGTACTTCCACGGCCACATCCTCAGAACTGGTGCATCCCTCTCACGTCTTCATTACCAGGTTCCTTACACCTTCTTTCTCCTTGGGTTTGCTTCTCTGTGGTTTTAAAGCAGGTTTTCTCTCCTCATGCTTTGTGCCAGATCCACTTGTAGAGGGCTTTGTGCTGATGGGAAGATCATTAAGACACAAGGTTGGGACTGTGGTTGCTCTGATGGGCTCACAGATCATCACTCTGCTGACAAAAGGGAGGTGGCTTCATGGGCTGTCAGAAAGCAGTCCCCTCTGCAAAACATCAGTAGTTTCACTCATCATTTTAGACTGGAAAAAGCGTAGGATCAGCTTCTACCCTAGTTACAGGATTCTCCCTAATAATCAGATTTATTTTCCATATTAAATTCCCCAGAAACTTGTGATTAGCCCCACTTCTGAGAGTTCACAGCGGCTTAATTCTACTGTAAAACTGTCAGCAGTGATTTTCTGGTTTTCTAAGACGGATTTTGGTTCTTGTACAGAACTAATTCTTGCTAAATTCCTTTTCAACCAAACACACTTGTCGTTTCTCAGCCATTAAAGACAATAAACTCCATCTTTGGATTTTTACGTGCTGAACTTAGTTTATAATAATAGATACTTGTTTATAACACATTGAAGATTTTTGTTAGCTTTCTGGCATAAAAACTGGAATCTTCTCTTTTGATTCGTTGTTATTAGTAGCAGGTTTATCCTTTCAAATATGTACAAGCTATGATTTAAGTGGAATATTTATTGTCCACAAGAATGGTAGTCTGCAGCTCTCGGAATCCATCTTGTCTTGGCAAGCAGCGTGGTTATAATCATCAAATTATTCGCAGAGAATAAAGCTAGTTTCACAGGAGGATTTACATACAGCAGCCCCAAAGGTCATGGTACCTGGTTTCAGATGCCGGGGTCTCTGGGCAGAGATGGGCTTTTCCTCCCAGCAGGGTTGTAACGGGGCAGTTCCATCTCTGGTGTGAGTGGTCCCGCGTTTGCTGGGGTCCTTAAACCAACTGGTGCTATAAACTGAATTTAGAGGGTGCTGTAAAGTGTGTGCAGAGCTGCTTGGCTGAATCAGGCCCTCCTGGGGAAGCAGGCAGGGAGAAACACCCACTTCAGTCATCCCAGATGTGCTGGGAAGGGGCCAAGGTGCTGGGAAAACTGGGACGGTTCTTCTTGGATCCAGGGAAATCTGCCAGACAGGAATGGGGCCTGTGGGGTCAGGCAGGAATTTGGGGCATCATGGTTTGGACTTGCAGTTTCTCCTTCGTCCCTCTCTCTGTGCCTGATCCCTTTGTAGCTTCTGATCCCCAGAGTAGCTTCTGGTTGAATGGTTGATGCCAAGTTATGTCATAGGTTGCTTTGCTGCATAAGTCACAGCAAAGCATGTTGTTGCCATCAGGGCTCCAAAAGGGGTTTTACTGAAGGAAGAAAGAAGAAAATTAACTATAAAAATCCAGTTCTTGTGCTTCCAAGTTAGAGCACGCTGCACTTCATAAATTAACAGCAGAGCATGAATTATCAGACTTTTCTCCTACCCTTGATTTTTTCTGCCTTTGGGTGGATACGCTTCAGCCTTGTTCATCAGAAGTCAAGGAGTTTTGTTGATCATCTGGCAGTGACTTTAACCTGTTCACAAGTGATCGTCTCCCGTTTATTGAAAAACCTGTACATAGCTTTCTCACAGGCAGTGATCTGATGGGAGAAAACAAGGAAAATCCAAGCTAAGGACATTAGTAAGAAAAATTTTAATTTTAATCTGTCCGTGTAAGAATAACACCCTGTAGGCACACCCTTCTAGTCACCTTTTGTGATTTCGGTAACAGGAGGTCAGGGTGCCACGGTCAAGTGAAAAAACGGTGGCATTACTCCAGGCAGTCAAAGTCCTTGTATGCCTTTTTTTTTTTTTTTAAGTAGTTCTTTCTTATTCCTGAAAGCTTTGCTTTTAGCCATAAACGGTGAGCCGTCTTCGCCGAACTCCTGCTTGCATTTGGAGCTGTTACTGCATCTTGCCAAGTGCAAACGTGAGGCATGTGGAAGGGTAAATCTCCTGCTCTTTGAGTACAGTCTTTGCCGAGGATGAGAGCGTGATGAGTTAAATGACCGAAAGCCTTAGGCTAGGACATGCCAGTTGCAATAATTTTTTCACTCCATCATCTCACCTTGCGATGTCGCTCTGCCTTATCCAGCCACCAGATGTCTGATGGATAATATAAGTGACAAGGGCAAAACCTCCTCAATGTATGCAGAGGAAAACTTCAGGCAGCGAGGACGGGTCTGCTGGCTCCTGACCAGCTGAGTCCTGCCTCTCCCTTCCAAAGCCTGCCTGGCTGGAGTGGAATCCTTCCCTTGGACAGGGTTTGGTAGGAGAGGAGACCTTGGTACTGCAAGTCACCAAGTGCTCTGGCCCAGTGCCAGCAGCACGCTTAAGCACACACTTAACTTTCAGCATATATATATATATACTACCATTGAAGTCACTGTGGCTGTTTGCATGCTTAAAACTAAGTATATGCTTAAGCTGGCTTATGACCAGAGATTTCAGTGTCTTGTAGGTCCAGTCCTTGCTGGATCTTAGATAACTAGCTCGTGCAACTTGGCACATGCTTTTAATGAATTGAGAATCGGGCCAAAAGAATTTATCTTCCCAGTCTTGGAAGGCTTACAAGGGAACAAGTTTAAGGGTTTTTGAATTTTTATTATTTTCTAAACATAAGATTTCAAATTTTTCTGTAGTCCTTAAGGAAACACATTTTCCTAGTGTTCTTGGAGGGATCTAGAGGCTTGGAGTGAGCAATTTCCAAAACCTCCAGAGCTGATGGAAAGGTATCTGGGACTTGCTGCCTGGCCAGGGCAAGACTCGGTGGCTCTGAAGGTCCTGTCCGTATTTTCATACCTTCTAAGAAGATGCGGCATTGCACTGGGTTGTGCTCAGACAGATTTTGTTCTGAGCAGCTCTGTCACAGACCTGCCCAGTGACCTTGAGTGAGTTACTTAAACCTTGATGTTCCAGCTCCTCCCTGGTGTAAGCAATAACATTCTTTATATCAGCACTGATAACTCATTTTGCCTCGGCTAAGGATTTGGCCCTCTAGGTGTGTTTTGCAATCTCTCCTCTATTCCCTCATCTTGGTCATTCAATTAATAAGTAGCAAGAGTAAGTTTCCAAACCAGTTCCTGATGTTAATGATGCCGTATCCTTACGGCAGCCGCTCAGCTGCCCCGAACACAAACATTCTCATCCCTCTGCTTGAAAACCCGGATCCTTCTCTTGCCGATCGTGAAATAAGTTACAATACTTGTAGGGAAGTTGTGATCACAGCGGGCTGTGCACATAGTATTAGATACAACCCTAATGAATTCAATGTTGACACAGTGAGATTTGCTACAGAAAGCGTCAGAAGGTCACGACTCCTGTTATTCCCTAAGGAAAAGCCAGTTACAGCATAGGTGCATGGCAGGGAGTTGCATTCCTGACGCGGAAACCCCTGCTATGAATGACTCCAATATGCTAATTTCTATGAGCGGTTGCAAACCGCGGGTATCTCACGGTTCCGAGCGCTGCCGGCGGCTTCGCAGCTCGGGGCTGCGGCAGGAGCCGGGCACGTGCTGGGCAGGAAAAGAGAAGTCACCCTGCGAGCTCTTCCCAAACACCCAGCGAATGCCTCGTGTTTGCAAGTGAGATTTATTTATCCTGTGTACAAGTAGTTATTAGACAGTAGCTTGGAACCCACGGGTACATTATCTCATGGTGAGGTAAGACAAATAAATTACAAGTTAGAGGCCCCAAGTGGGATTAGTGATGCACCTTAGGAAAATATTTTGGTTTCTGTTTATATGTCAGCTAAATTGTGAAATGTTTCATCTGGAAAAGGTGATATGAGACCAGAGAAACATTTGCTCTTATAATGCGAAAAGTATTTTGCTTTCATTCTTAACTGGTTGCTGGTGATATAAACCAAATTTCACGTTTCCGGAGCTTCGATGGCTGCTCAGCTGCTTTCCTACAGATTCTTTTCTGCAAGCTTTCTCCTAGCCACTAAGAAACTGCCCCATTATCGCCCCTTGTTTGTGAACATTTCTCTGCGTGCACATTACTTCTAAAGAAGAAACTACCCAGCAGAAGTCTCTGGCAGATGGAGTCTGCTGAGCAGGAGGCCATTAAGGATGCTCGGGCAGGGTTTATGGTGGGCTTCTGGCCTCATCCATCCCTGCTGGGCAGCTCCATCCAGGTGGATCTGGGATGGAGAAGCCTTCACCCCTCCTTTGCAGCTGGTTGAAGATGCAGCATCTCCTACCGCGACGAACTTGGCCTTGCCAAGCATTACACTCTCTGTTTCTATTACACAAGAAAGAGTCTCCTGTTACAGTTTGAGTGATATATTAGTGTATAGCACAGTTCCAATGGTTTTTCAACACGAAGATTTTTTAAATTCAAATGAAACAATCAGAATTAAATTCCTTGGCTCAGGCAGTTACCACTAATTCTCAAGCAATATGACAAATCCACACTTGCGTCTCAAAGTGTAACATAAGATCTTAGTTATCCAGAAAACCCCGATGCGTTGTCAGATCTTTCCTTACTTGTGGGTAAATATGAGCCTTTTCTAATCCATTATGCGTCCTTTGTACATATATATATGTGTGTGTGTTTGCACATGCCACAAGATTGATAATAAGCAAGATAAATCTTGCTGTTTTCTTAAGGGAAGTAGTATATTACTCAAGTCTCTCCAGTGGAATTGGCATTTCTCTGCCTCGCAAAGCGAGCTCGCTAAGGCAGGGTATGCAAACCTCTTCCAAGGAGCTCAGCAATGACTTGGCACATAAACAAATAAGCAAATAATGATCATTCTCTAGTGTCACAGAAATACCAGATGTATCCTCCCTGCATCTGACGCAGCTCTTCCCAGTGAAGCCAATACGAAGGCTTCAGCATCATAAAGTCACAGCTTTTGTTCAGATGAGGAGTAAAACGAAATAAAGACCCGTCTAAAAAAGCCTCCGCTGAGATTTAGCAGAATTCATTGTGCGTTTAAATTTCCTAGGCATCGTTGAAAATCTCCATAATCATCTTATTGTAAGCTTAACTAAGTCATAGACCTTCAGAGAGTGGGAAACTACTAGGAAAAATAAAAAAAAACATTACTGGATTTTCTAATTTTAACCAGGACTGAGAATTATGTGAATACCGCAAGAAAACATTTCCAACCTTGCAAAAACTAAAAAGTGCTGAAGATCTTTTGCGAATCCTTTTTTAATGAAATTTCCAGACCTAGAGGTTGAAAGAACATCAGGTGAAGTTTTTTGCTGTGCAGAATCGTACCTGGTAACCCCAACTGCCCCGACTTGGGCAGAACTCTCTGTTCTCGAGGACACTCTACTTTATGTCGGGATTAAATGTAAAGAAATGTTAATCTCTAAGGGGACTTGGGGCTGATCATAGCATTCCTGATTTTTTCCAGGCGTTCTGATTCTTCAAAGCTGTAAAGAGTTAAAATATGCAAGAATCTTGCTATTCAAGGGGAAAAAAACCCCACATTTTTTTGTTGGAAATTAGTTTTATTATGAGGGGGTATTTTGTTTTTAAAATGGTAATAACATCCAGTTATACTGTAGTTTCCATCTCTTTTTGCTTTTAGATGGCTCAATAAATTGCAGCCAGTATGGCAAGAGGAGCAGGAATACACTCACATTATTTTTCATTCTTTTCCTGTATTTCTTTGGTTGTAGTTGAGCTGCGCCTTCCCCATCGGAGCCCGCGGCGGTAGCAGCCGCCTGTGCCCGCAGCAGAGCCCAGGCTCTGCCCCAGCATCTTGGTCTTTTAAGCAAGATGACAAAGTCCTGCGTGTCTGGTACCGCAAAACCACGGCACAAATCTCCCCGATGACACCAAACGCAAGATTTTTTGCATTTTAGCTTTTAAGTCCTGCTTTGGATGGGTGTCACATCCTGCCTCTGGTTCTTAAACCATCGCGTCTCTCTGCCGCGTCCTTTCGCTAACCTCCTCCGGGGAAGGCAGGAGCTCGGCCAGGGCTGCAGGAATCCTCGGCGATGCTCGGGGGGTTCTGGGGGGCTTCCTTCAGCTTTCGCCAGTGGTGACACGCGGGTCCCTCATTTGGTGGCCAGGTGTATTAGCAGCGGGCTGGTGTGAAACTGCCGTCTGGATGGTATATACCAGAGTCGCAGGGAGCATTCAAGGCAAAGGCAGAGTTTAATAAATATACTTAATCATTTATGTTTTGACCTTAACCCAGACTCGTACTCAGACACAGAAAGCGGAGGGTTGAAAACGTACTTTGTCAAGGCTCCTTTGGCTGATGCGGTGGTAAAACAGGGCAGCCTTGCTCTGAGGAAAGGCAGATCCTTCAGAAAGGAGAGTAAAAGGTCAGAACTAATCCAAAAGGACAAGCAGTGTATGTCTGTGTGTATATTGGGTTTCACATATGAAATCCAGTCATGATAAATCTGATGGCTTTAGAAACATCTACTTTGATTAATGAAAACATAGTTCCCATAGACCATGGGTTTCATACTTCAAAGTTCTGCTGGATTTAGGACCTTAGGTTTTGCTTATTCATATAACATGCAGGAAACTATTTTTAAATGAATAAGGGAGTTTGAAAAAAAAAAAGAAAAGGCAAATGTTTCAACATCGGTGGTACAGCTAGACTGGATAATAAGGAGCAAAATTAACAAACAACAGACATTTTATTATGCATTTTACAATAATGTTTACATTCTTTCCTCTATATTTGTTTTTCCTTGAAAAGATTTATATATTTATAAAAGTATCTCACTGCTCCAGCTCTGAAAATTGCAGCCTTGCTCACATTTGAAAGCCTTCATGATGGCTGTGATCGCTGGCTGTGCTCCTAATCATCTGAACGGCTGCTCCTGAGCCCGTGGTTAACCCCTTATGCAGAACCGGAGGAGACAGCGTTTGTGAGGAGGAGGAGGAGGAGGGTGAGAAGGTCCAGCACTGCTGTGATCCTGAATGTTTCCTTGGCCACTGTCCCCAGCTGGGCAGCGGGAGCATGTGGCCGCTGCCGCATCGGATGTGGCCATGACTTGGGCAACCTCCTGCCCTACCATCAGCCTGTGTCCCCGCAGAGCTGCCGGGCACAGGGGCTCTGGGGGCCACCCCACCGCCCGGCTGGCTCCTCCCAGCAGTCGCATGTTTACTTAAAGCTCATTTAGAAATAGTGACAGAGGAATAAACAATATTTTTGTTTACAAGTCTGTAGTAGGCTGAGGAGGGACGCAGGAACCTCTCAGCCTTGCTTAGCCAAAAGTTCAAAGGGATTTGAAAGCGCTCGTTGCCTGTGGGACTGGGTACCCCGGCTGAAGCCTCCATTAATTAAATGCACTCACAGGATACAGAGCTGGTGAGTAATGTCCTGTTTATAGCAGAACTGTGAGTGATTCTGGAAAAAAAGAAACTCCGTGGGAGGGAAGATGACAGAGTTACTCGCCAAGGCTGGAGCTCCTGCCATCGTTTCCAAAGGCAGCAATTAACACTCACACCTTGGTTTAACAGCCCTACCGGCGTTGCAGAGTTTAAGCTGGTGCAAAGGTTGCCACACGTTCAGTTGGCGTGCCGCGGCACGGGAGAGGGTCAGCAGCGTGTGCTGCCGAGCACAGGCACGTGTTCAAAAGGCAGAGACGGGGCAGGTCGGGGAGATGCTGCTTCCTCCACGCTCAAACAAGGCGTTTGCACCGGTCCTCGTTCCAGGATGGAGAGCTGCCGCTCAGGCATTCCCCCTGGAGTAGCAAAGTTATGGCATGGAAGCGAATTGGCAAACCCTGTAGGAAAGTTCAGCCATTAATATTTAAACGGGGAATGTTAAAATTTGACTCACTACTTTGGGCAAGGAATTTCCATGCGCCGGTTCCTCACACGCCCATGGGGTTCTCGCTCCCGGCCGAGGCTTTTCTGGGCAGCTCTGTCACGCTCACGCTGCGGTTACCGGTGCATCCAGTGCCAAGCGGGTTGGGACTTCCTTCAAAGTCCACTCCAGCTTCTGAAGGGGCCAGAAAAGGCAGGGGCTTGGTGATGGGCAGCCCCTCCAAGACCGTCTCGGTCACGGCCCAGGGTCTGGCATCCCCAGGGTTCGAGCCCCCATCTCTTTCATGAGGAGGATGCATCTTTTATCGGTTAGAATTGGCCGGTCATTTCCTCTCCTATTTACTCTGTTATTTTTGCTCACACGTATGTTGCAATATGCAAGGTGAGGCTCAAAACTGTCAAGCTCTTTAATAGAACCGTTACTGTATTTTTGGAGAACGTACTCTTTTTGATTTACTGTTCCTTAGAAGACAGGAAATGGAGCTACTTGATTTCATATTTTAAACAAAGCCGTCCAGAGGTTTAATGAAAAAAATTTCCCCTGGCTTTTGAATTAAAGGGCTATGGTGAAAGATTTAGCTTAGCTATTTTGACTTAGAAAAATAGCACACTAGGAGCATTAAAATATTTTGTAAAAATACTTTTTACTACTAGATTTTTCAGAGAAGAAAATAAGCGTCTCTAGTTTTCTCGGTCTTGCTTGGTGGGGCTAGCTGGGAAATAAAAGGACGTTTCCAAGGTGTGGGGCTTTTTTTTTTTCTTCTTTCTGTAGAATTTATTTTCCTTTTCTATTAAAAGCCTTGAAACAATTGCAACACAAAAGACAAATCCTGTACTTCTAAGGAAGGTAATTTTGTATGAGTAATAACAGAAGCCTTTACCAGTAATAAAATGCAAGAAACATTAAGCAGAAAGACGAGGGGCCTGATTCTGCTCCATCCAGCACCGGTGTGAGTAAAGGGCAGTGCTCGTTGGAAGGCAAATGTCAGAGGAAGGACAGAAGCGGGAGATCGGTATCAGGAGAAAATTGCAGTTTTAATAGGAAAATCCTGCGTGTGGAGCAGAATTAGCTCGGAGTGTTTGGGGCAGTGTAAATCTAAACACGCTGGAATTGCAAAACAAAGCACTTTCGACCTAGATGTTCAAGCCAAGGTTTCTGCTTGTTCCATTTGGTTTGATTTGGGTTTGGTTTTTTTTGTTGTAGTGCCACGGGTCTGGGACGGCTCTTGGGCATCATACAAAGGAGGCTGATGGTCTTAATTTCCACCTGGTTCCATCTTCAGTAAATAAGGGGAGAAATAAAAGTTCTGCTAACTTGAAAGCACCACGCGATAGGATGAAATATTGACACAATTTTAAGTCAATGGGATTTTTTTCCAGTGATTTAATGAGGTTTCACCAGGACTTCACCAGTAATTGCTTGGCTAAAATAATACCTAATTTGCTTCTTTCTTGAGTTGTTTCTGAATGAATTGCTCCTTTCAGGTGGAACCTGTTCCACCACCAAAGCTGTGTCAGGTCTGGGGGGCAGAAGAAAGGCTGAGCTTCACACCTCACAGTCTGATATTGGTGGCTGTCAGTAGGATTTCAGAGGTTTGTCAGTAAAGGCACAGGGTGAAGCCTGCCTTCTCTCAACCCTTCCGTAATCCCTTGGATCGGCAGGAGCTTTCTCAGCCACATTGGTTCTGCAGTTACATTCTGGCCGCGGGTTTGGGGGATTTTGAGAGCAGGACGCTCCACTGAGGTTTATTTGTAAACTTCTCTCTGGCCGACGATGAGGAATTCGATATGTTATCAACCGAGATACTAGGATTGAAAAGGGGAGAGCAAGGCAGCCAGGAAGAGATTACAATTTAATAAATAGCAGAGATACAGTTAGCTGCTATCAGTGTAAGTTTAATGCCATTAACTCGAGTGCCATTGGTAACGATGCGCGTAGGGCAAAGCACCCAAAGAATCCTGGGGAGCAACCAGCCCAGCTGCCATTTCATGCAGGTCACAGAAGAGTTGTCCAAGACGTAAAAATACCTAGGGCTTAATTCTGCCTTGAAAAAAAAATTATTTTACTTTGATACATGTGCTTGCTGATGCAATGGCAAGAACAGGAAGGTCCATGAGAAGCGGTCATGTTTTTCCTGAAACAGTCTTGGTTTACACCAAATTGGGACAGAGCCAGGGCTTTATGGTAGGAAAGAACCTCCTGTCCAAGCAAGGTCCCATTTCCCACACCCCTAGTAACCTCGGCTGCACATCTTCGTGTTCAGCTTTACGTGGAACCCATTTTATCAACGTGTGTACTGAAATAAGGAGGAATTTGTGGACTCCGCTGCAACACAGAGCAGATGATGGCACAGAGACCTCCGATGCCCCCACCACCCATTACTCACGGGCAGGGTATGGTGGTGGCTGACGGATGTGAATGGTCTTGCCAGATGTGCGCTCCTAACGTGGAGGGGGAGTGAAAAGGGAGGAACGATAAAACTAGAGCTTCACCAGCCTTACATTTTTTTACAAGAAAACTTTCTGTGCAGTTAATCCCTCTAACCTGCATTTGAATTAACACTCGCAACCTCACACATTGCTGCTAAGAAGTTTTGGCAGCTCCTGGCCCTGATTGCAGAGGTAACGCTGCACTTGTCTCCTTTGCTCTCACTTAAGTATCTCAGGAGCCAGAGACCAGCACTCTGTGAAGTTTCTCCCTGTACACATATGCAGGCATCTTGGCAGAGCTTCAAAAGCTATTTGCCTTATTATTCATATGTCTGCTTATAGGAGCAGAAATGTTCCCATTTCTCACTTTTGGAATAAGGGCAGACACTAGTAAAGAAGAGATTTCTCATCTCTGGCACAACCTAGCAAACCTGGGGGAGCTTATCATCTCCCCACTGCCACCCTGGGATTTGGGATGCAGGTTTAAAAGCCCTCCCAGGTCCATGAAGAGGCCTATCAAAACCAACTGAAATCTGTGGGGTCTTGGAGTGTATGTGGAGCAGGGATCTCAGGGTCATGTGAAACCGCAGAAGGATGACATGAAGAAAGCGGCTTCAAAAAACAGACCCATTTTTGCTTTTCCTCCTGCAGCTGACAATATGGAAAAGTTTCAGAGACTTAAACATCATCAAAATTACTTTGCCTCCTCACTGCATTTTCTCAAACAGGCTTCAAGAACCCTTACTTTAAAACAAATTAGTGGACTGGAGTAACCTTATAAATCCAAAGACCCATTAAAAGTTGAAATATTTTGTCATTCCTCCTCTCCGTTTAAACTGGGATTCATCCAGAGTTCAAGTGCATGTATCACATAAGAGCCACGGTCCCATTTTGTAGAGGTCCATTTTAACGTTGATGGTTTTCTAGTGCCAGGAATCTACTCTGCAGCCAGGCAAGGAGATAAATCAAAGTTGTGCGCGCCGATGAAATTCAGGAGCCAGAAGTCACCATTGCAGCCCATATAAATCCCTGAATGCCAGCCCTGGTGCTTTTGTCCATGCCATTAGAGTTCAAAATTATCTGCCCCTCTTTGCTGATGTATGGATTAACCGGCCGCCCGAGTGTTTACTAACGGTTATCACCCGGTACTTTGGACGTTATCAGAGGAAGGGACGCCTGCCGCGGGGCTTGGTCTCTCACCCTTTCTATTACCACCTGTCAGTGGCAGGGAGTGTGCTGTGAAGCTGTACAGTCACAGACTACAAGTGTAGATAGTTTCTGACGGCTGATCAAAGGGGAAAACCAAAGGCCTGATAACAAGGACGTGTTTCATGTACTTTTAACTTTGAGAAACATTGGCATTTGCATTTTTTCCCCTTGGTAGGCTGGCAGAAACCAGGCGCAATAAATGCTGCATATTCAGTTACCTAATAGTGGAGTAAATGGTATGTGCTTGAAGCAACAAAGCATAACTGTAATCTTGTTCCAAGTGGGAATGATTTAAGTAAGCCTTCGCAGAAGGCTTGCTGTATAATAAAGTAGAATAATTTTAATTTGTACTTTGAAGTGATCTCGAATTCGGAATCTAATCTTTGCGTTCAGCAGAACATCGTAGCCTGTTGCGAGTGAGGTAAGAAGTGCAAGTTAAGGAATTACTGTAAGGATCTTGTGTAGGTACGTGCGCTCCGTCACAATAGCCAGCCTCTCCAGTAAAGCGCTACTGATGAGAGTCTCTGTTAGCTCGGGTTTGACCTAAAACTTCACACACAGGATTGGGGAAAATCCACAGGCAGCCCAAACTGAAGGAAGGGCTCGCTTTTTCCCTTCAGCAGACATCGCTCAGACACGAGGCAGAAAGCAAGCTGCTCATCGGTGCATCACACTGCTGCACTTTTCTGCTCCAGACCAGGAAAGGGATTTTAGCTATGATTTGTGCCCATTAGCAAAGACAGAATGACTTGACTGTTTCCATTGTCCGAGATGAGAAGGGGGAAGACGAGTGCTCAACAGCAGCCCAGTGAAAGACAAATCAACTTTCAAAGTAGTTTCTAGTTGTCTAACATGTACTTAATAACATACATACAGTTTTTTAACGTTACATGTCATTTACATCAGTGTCGTGGTGCTGCTTTCCTGACTCTCACTAGGGTGAGACCAGAATTGGGTCTGTATTTTTAATTTAACCTTTTTCCTTATAGCTGCTTGGTCAAAGCTGTTCAGTACTTGGGGCTCTGCTTGCTCCCGCTGTGCCATTAACACCAACATTTTAACTACCGTGATAAAATTCTCTTTTCAGGAACTCAAAATGCAAGGGCTTCTTTTTTTTCCAGCACGATAAATAATATGTATGGAAGTAGTTTGGTCCCAGGGTCTCCCAAACATCTCCCGTTTGTTTGTTGAAGGTGCCTTCGACCGGAGCGTGACCTTGCTGGAGGTGTGTGGGAGCTGGCCCGAGAACTTCGGTCTCCGTCACATGTCTTCCATGGAGCACACTGAAGAGGGCCTTCGGGAGCGCCTGGCCGATGCGATGTGCGAGTCTCCCAGCAGGGACATAGTGGGATCAGGAACAGGTACAAAGAAGAGGTGTGATCAGAGATCACGTACATCTCACCCAATGGTGATTTTTTTTTTTTTTTTAAGTTTTGCTTTTCCTTTTCTCTGTACACTACCTCTCTGATTAGTTAACTTTTACAGGGACCTCGCTTAGTGTGAGGGAAGTCATTTATAAAAAGAAAATAGTGGTAGATCACATAAACATAGTCTGATAAGCCTGAAGTCACTTGAAGAAACCTACTGGCGCTTGAAGCTTCCTTAGTCTGTAGCTGTGACAAGGGCTCTCCTCCCTCCCCTGACAGCTCAGGAGCATCCGAGTCTCTCCGGAGATTGCTGTCCTTGCCCACCCTGCTCCAAACAATGCCATAATCACACACATCCTCATTTTGTGTCCTGAATAGAGCCACTGCGCAGCGCTGGTTCTGTAATCCAAATTAATCCATCTTCATCAGTGTCCATTATATTGATAAATTATATCATCTGTTTAAGTAAATGGAACGGCACGTCAGAAAGCATGCTGCTCGGGAGGGGCCCGGTGGTGGGAGACGCTCAGAAATGTTAAAGCGCAGTTGTTGAGGTTTTATTGTCTCCATTAATTTTGACTTGTTTTTAAGAAACACCCGCTCGTAAAAGGAGTAGGCCCATCTTTGATCCACACACCATTTGTGACCAGCAGCTAATAGTAATGGTGGCCTTGAACATCAGCTGCCAGCTCGCTTGTCACTCTTCTGGCAACTTGCCTGGGAAGGAGAAAGAGGACAAGCTCTAGCAGAAACGTACGGGAATGCCAACCTCTGGACATTACAGGAAGGCTGTGTAGAGCAGAAGCTGTCTCTTCCTTTTGCTGTTGCCTTCCTACTGCTGAGGGCCCTGTGCTTTCTGAGCACTCCCTGCTCCTGGAGAAGCTTCAGGGGCTCTCCCATCAGCACTCGTCCCCCTGCTTTGCAGGTGGGTCACTGCTGAGCATGTAGCCCCTGACACATCACCAAACTGATGCTACTTCCCAAGGTCTAGATGAGGAGGCGGCTCTGAAGCAACATAGTTTAAGCCCTTGTTTGTAGGTACAGATAGCAATAACTAAGGTGCTGAGTGGAGCAGAAGCACCCTTCATAGCCCAGCATGTCACCTTTCAAGCTGTCTCTCATCTGATTTCAATCTGGAGTCAAGGGATGAGTTAAGATTTGTTATTAACAGAAAGAGTTGGTTGAACACCAAGTATGGGTCTCATTTTACAGATCTGGAGCAACTTCTCACTAGCTTGTTGCCTTGGAGGAGGCACTTAATGTGTCCACGACTCCAGTGCTCCATTACTGCGGTGAGGATAGAGATGCCTCATGTTGCTGGTGCAGAGTTTAATCAGGTCATGCCTGTAAAGGGCTGTGAAGGTGGAAAAACAGGCTGTGAAAATAGACAGAGGCACATATTTCATCACTTATTGACCCATACTGTGATCAGAGTGAACTTTGGGATGGTGTCCACTTCCGATAACGGGTCAACACCCCTCGGGCTGTGTACATTAGGGGGAAAGGGAGGGGAATACGTTCTCTGAAAGCTGAAGCCATCTAGACATGCCAAGCTAAGGTGACTGCCCCAGAGACTTGACATTATATTGTAAACCAAGAACTTTGTCAGAGACAGAGGTCTGCCTTTTCCTTCCATTTTCACCAAGCCCAGCTGATAGGAGTGAGTGCCAACTTCTTTGGCATAAGATAAGGCTCACAGTGCTGCAGGTGCAAAGACAGAAAGGAACCGTTTATAGAGGTGCCATCACTGAGTTAACATTCATCCAAAGAGATTTCTCCCCGCTTTTACTCCAGACACATAAATCTCCATACTGAGGGTAAGACAGATGCCATCTCAAAGCAGCAAATGTAGGCAGCAATAGTGAGTAACATGAGCGTTGACCCACCTCACCCCATCCCACCACTCTCCTCTCGCTGTTACGCTCTGTGTTTCCCTCCCTGTCGTGGGATTCTCTCCACCACTAACACACTTTATTCTCAGGGTTTGGGCATGTGGTGACTCAGTGCAGCAGAGAAAACCTAGAGATAAGGCTGTGAACTCCCGTGCCCTTTCCGCTTCCATCTCCTAACAGCTCTTGAGCTGTTCTTCTTACCAGATGGCCATAAAAAGTTCTCTCCTGCTGGGACGATACCTGGAAGACTGCACTAGGGAGTCGACGGCTTGCTCCAACGCGCGTGGCTGTGCTCGCGGCGGGCTGCCAGCCAGCCCTTGGGAGCTGTGGAGCACGGTGAAGTGCTAGCATCTGTCTGCTGGTTAATAAATGGGAGAAGATAAGTTTGGAGGTATTTGCCTCAAAGAAAAGGTGTCTTTGTTGGCTCGTTACAAGTAGGATAGTTTTTGCTTCCCTCCAAACCACTTACATCTTCACAAAGCTCGGCTGAACTGAATTATCTTTGAAAAACATTCCATTTACTTCCTTGCGTTCTCCGCTGCCCACTCACCTCGGTGAAATGATAGCGGAGAGTTCAGCAGAGAAGGACACCGTAAATTTGCTTGTTGGTAGTTGATTTATATATTGGTACTGGTTCCAAAGACAGCATTTATATTTGTGCATTGGTCGCAAAATTATCAAAGTTAAAAACCTCCCTCTAATAATCCTAAAATGACTCATTTTAACTTTAGCACACCTTTACGTTATGCATGCCTTTAACCCCTGTCTGCACTCCTCGGATTCTCTTCAGACCTTAACTACATTTTGCAGAGATTTAGTGAAGCTTGCAAAGTCTTATTCAAACTGAAACACGGATTAATGAAAATTTCTAACACTGAATGTGAAGGTGGGTGCATGTGCTCGGGTCCGCTGCGTGGACAAAGACAAAATGGGCAGTAGGGTGGACAGTGAGACTTTATCAAGTGCTCAACTGGTCCTGACATGCACTTAGTGACAAGAGATAAATAGATTCTTTTAATGCCTTAACTGTTAGGACATAGCTGACACGTAGATTTATATAGTAATCAGGGCTGATATGCTGCAGTAGAGCGGAGGAAGCACATGCCCACGGCACACAGACCGCTCTGGGGAGCAGATATTCGCACAGTGTCTTTGTTTCTTACCTTCCCCGTCGCGTTGCAAGGCAGGGTTGGCAATGCCTCACTGGTTCGGTGGTCCTGGCTACTGGCAGGGGCAGAAATGACCCAGAGATTGGTTATACAGGAAACATCAAACTGGAGGATGCTAAAAATATGAGGAACAATCTGGCATTTACAAGGAAGGGAAATTAGATGTCCTGATGGGTCTTTTCCACCTCTGACTCCATGTAGTTGCCAAGGGCTGTTGGTCAGTGGATGAGAGAAGAACCAGGTCTGGAAAATGACGCCCCCAAAAATCTACTTTCCTTGTGACCTAAATGATAACTCCAGTCATCCAGCTAGTTGACTTGATTGGGAAACCAGCTTTTCTCCTTGTTATCCAATTATCCAGACGACCCATGTCTATCTTAAGTGGAGTCTGCTGTACATAAGCTGTCAGCCTAGATACACATTTAATTCCAAAGAAGGCGTAAATTGGCAAAGATGCAAAAAGATGGTTTTGCTGTTTCAGTTTCTGTCAAACTCTTAATGCAAAAAAAAAAAAAAAAAAGAGGTCTACTCACAAAATGTTACTGGTCAGTGACCTTTTTGCTTGCAAAGCTTTGTTTTTAAGCAGCTACAATATTTACATTTGCAGTGTAGTCTCTGAGTATGTGCTGGAGCTTCACATTAAATTCTCAGGAAAAGAAAAAAAAAAGAAAAGCTAGTATTGTGATTTATGATACCATGCTTCCAGGAGACAAATATCTCTGACAATATTCCACTCAAACTGGACATGCAGAAATTACCAACCCAGGCTAGAAATCTTTCCCTCCAAAAGTGCTGTAATCAGTAAAACCTCTGATTTATGTATTCCTTCAACAAGTACATTTCTTAAGCTTTCAAATGCATTTTGGTCATTTCTAGGCATAATATTAAAAATTAGGCTATAATAGGGGAACAAGCCTTTACAGTCAGAGCGACAGGATGTTTTCTGAAATGTATCTGTGGAAGATGATTGCTGTGGCTATCCCATTTCTGTACCGTGGAAGGTACGTGTGCTGAAGCCCAGGAGACAGATTCCCCTTGTGCTCTCTGCCCACTCCCTCTGGGCTGAGGACAGCATCTGCAACCATGATGCTGATGTGGGTTCCTCCATAGTCTGTCTACATCCCAGGGACCCAAACTCATTAGGGCCCCAGTCATGTCCACTTCAGATGCATGCTGGCCTGAAATAAAACCAGTGGATTTGTCAGTCAGTCCCAGAAAGCAGTTGCTAATTCCAGGACAGCAGCAGTGAGCATGAAAGACTGTAGCTCTGCATCTGCAGCTCCAGGAGGAGAGGTATTCTCAACCCTGGGGAGTTCCTCCCAGCTTCTCCTCCCTTCTTTGACCTGGGTGATGGGTGTTTAGTTTAGCTGGATAGTAAATCCATGCACAGCTTCAAATGTAACATTATTTACCAACTCAAAACCCATTCTCTGCATTTTCTCAGTTTTTTCTGAGTCTGAGCAGCTGTGGAGATGCAGGATGGGGCTTACTGTGTTTGCAGTGTGCAATTCCAGTCCATGCCTGTCTGCTGTGTCTTCTCTGTTACAATTTGTTTGGCGGCCTGAATGCGGTACTGATATTCATATCTAATTTATTTTGACAAAGCATACCCAAATCCACATTGCTGCAGAGTTTTACAAGTGGTGGAGCTGTTCTGTGGGCGCACAGGAGTAGAATTGCTTTTTGTGGGCATGTATCCTTTGCTTTTCATTCATTATGAAATCCAGTACCCTATGATGGCTCCATTTACGATGCAGTTTATGGAGCAAAATAACGTTTTTCTCTATTTACCCTGTCTCAGGAATACATATGAACTTGCAGTAAGAGCCTATATTAAAAAGAGCAAATCACTCCCCAAATTTTGCATCTCAGAACCAGTGTTAAGAGGTCTGAACAGGGAGGGATGCAAGTATGGCACCATCATGGTCAATACAACCCACAAGGTTTGAAGAATTTAAGGCAAGGTGTTTAAAGCCCATTATAAAGTTTCAGGGAAAAAAAAGAAGAAAGTAGGGCTTATTCTTTTCCAAAACTCTTGCAAAACTCCAAGTTTATCAATGCTACTGCCTGTGGAAAACCAGTGGCACAGCGGTGAGGTGCAAATGTCCTGTGCCTGGCCCTCAGAAGAAACTGTCTGGATTCCTTCCCAATTTCATGAACGAACTCATAATGCAATGAAGGAAGCTCGTATGTTGAAGCAAACTCTTTAACCTGATTAATGGGATGTAAGTAAGTGGAGCTAATTAGACGTGCTGTTAGGGAATAGCCCCTCCGAAACCCAGCATGGGTTGATCAAAGCGGTTGGGATCCTGGTCCCTGAGCCAAAGCTGTGTGGTTACACCAGCCTGAGCCTAACTCAGGTCTTGACACCTTTGAGCCTCACAGGGGGACGTTTATGAAGTCTTTATGTGAGATTTGTCGCTTGGAGAAGTGCAGTCACACACTTTCTGTTGTACATGGAGGAGGTGGAAGCATTCTGATCCCCTGCAAGGAGCGTCCTTCCTGGGTTTATTCCAAAAGAGAACATGTCTTGGTCATAAGCTGTGTTCAGAGGTGAGCAGCCACCTGGACATACATGTACCTGTACATTTAGTTTCAGGAATAGCACTAGCCCTGCATAGAGTCAGAGCTTCAATCAGTACCTTTCCATCCCTTCCTTTCCTCCTCCCTCTCTCCCTCCCTTCCTTCTTTCTTTTATTCCTTTTCCTTTTAATTTTTCCAGGACAATTTGTCCCTTCCCTCTTCTTGGTTGGTCTTAACCCTAACTTGGCCATGGGCTATAGGAACACAGGAACACAGAACAATTGATTTTTCCCTCTGAAGAGCCTTTCTGCAAAGAGATCTCTGCATAGGTTCAATGCAAAATCAGCCTGGGCAGCAAACACCCTGGTGTCTCAAATAACATTGATGCTAAAAGCAGCCTTTGAACTTCCAGAATATTCATCCCAGGGTCAGAGATTAAATTACCCCCTCAAGTCTAAGAGCTCAACGCAGTTCTTCCTACAAAAGGTTTATTTGGATGAGCCTCATTTAAAAAAAAAAAAATGAAAATTCAGGGCTCTTCAGGGGCCACCAGTTTTGAAGTGCTGGAGGATGAGAAGAGCAGCGTTTGCGTTGCACACATTTTAACACAGTTTTATTAATTATTTCTCCCGGGCGACATGCAGCCGCAGCACAGCTGCCCTGCGCAGGACATCAGGCACGTCAGTGCGGGCTCCTCGCTCCCTCCTGCCCAAGCTGCTGTCCCTGGAGCAGCCCCGTCCCCCAGCCCTGCCAGGGCCAACAAGGGCATTTGTAACTCCCGGCCGTTTCCCAGGTTTCCAAATCTGCTTCACCAGCAGCCCCAGGAGATTTTAGTGGAATTTCTTCCAGGTCGTACATTATTTCAGGGAGTGGGGAGGGGGGGGAGTGAATGCTAGTACCACAAATGTTTCTGGAGTGAGTGTAGGTTTATTGCTGTTTATAGGAAGAATTTGCTGCTGTTTCTACAGGGACCATGATACAAGAGAACTCTGACTTTCTGCCATTTGATAACAAGTTGATCAACCGCCTTTACTTACTATTAACTGTGGTGTGGGGAGATTCCTTTTCTTTTTCTTATTATTAAATCGAGACTTTTTTTTTAAGAAATATTTTATTTTTGATACAGACACAGCCGGTGAAGTAGCGGTAAAAAACATCACCACAAAGAGGCACATGGCTTTGAAATGTTTTGGTATGTAACATAACTGTATCGCTATCAGGTCTTACCTTTTTGCACAAAGAATGTTTCTCCTTGTTCTACAAGCTAACCCTCTGTCAGCTTTCAAAGATTTACGTACATAACGTGGCGGTAGGGGAACAAAACACAAAATATCTGAACGTCTCAAATCATTTCACAAATAACATTGTTCTGTTTCTCTCCTTAAACGAACAAGAGTTTCTTTGATTTTTTTTTTTTTTTTAAGTCAAATTTAGGATTCTGCTGTTCAGAGCAGAGAGGTCACAAGGCCCTAATGTATTTAGCATTGACTGCCCTCTCTTGTAGTGCGTCTATTAGTCAGTAATTTGATTTGTACCTATTCATTTGCAGTCCCTGCAGGAGCTCTGAGCTGGCCCCAAGTATAATTGGTGCTGTCTCTATTTTTACATCATTAGATTAGCCCCGACTCCTGGCCACTTGTTGTCTGCGCTTGTCTGTCCATTTATACAACCTAATGTAACACAAAATTCATTACTGATCACATTACTTTCAACTCTGAAGCCAGCTTTGTGATAAACATTTTGTTAACCCTTTCTTGCCAGCACGCAGACCTGAGGGATAAATGCACTTTCCCTTTGCAGAAAAATCAATATCATAATAAAACAAAGTGCAGCCACATTTCTAGATTTGTCATTCCTCCTGGAGAAAGAAATGGGGAGAAACATATAAGAGATGACTAAATGATGTCTGCATCCAGGCATCTCGCGCTGCTGTATACGAAATGAGCTCACAGTGTCCTTTCTACTAGAATATAAAGAAGTGACACAAGATAGGGCCAGCACTCAATTTAAAACTTAATTTCTTACTCATTGTTCTGCACATGTTTTAGCTCTTCTGTGCAGGCTGTAATCGGGTTATGACATTATTGGAACTGGACATTTTTCTTCTAGTGCTTTGTCTCAAAGTAGTTAACAGAAACAATTCCCGTTCTCCTTAGAGGTTTGTTGCTGCGTTGGGTTTCGGTTTGGCTTGCTTTGGTTTGTGTTTTTCCCTCCTAATGATTAAGCGAATTAATTTTCCTACTGCAATACTCTGGTATTTCATAGGAAAATGTAAAGCTCCATTCTGTCTAGCTTGGCTGTGCTCACATTTGACTGTTTTGCTGAGTACCTCCTAAGGCATTAAGCTTTTTGCATCACCGAGGCTTCTGCTATTGATTTCGAGGTGAACAGGAGGAAAGCCACGGTAGGTATTCGCGCAGGCCTGATTCTGCACAGGGCTGAGCATCCGCACAGCTCCGTTTGCAGCGTCATGCCCATGAGGTGGTGCTTGCTATTCAAAGAAATGTGTTTTGGTGCACGCAAAAGCTGTTGATCTTTAACAGTTTTCTAAATTCATTTGATGTTTGTACAGCTTGGCTTGGAAATCTGTTATTTTGGGATTTCTAAATATTTAGAAACATTTCTAAGTGTTTATTAAATCTTCCCTTTAAAAGTCCACGTTCTGAAGCCTGCCCCACACTGAGCAGTCCTGCACTGGGATGGGTGCTGGAAACTGGGAGACTGCAGGATTTTTCCATCTCTAGGTTCTGTAATTACCTTCTTATTGCTTTTAGGAGCCTTTGCATGGTATTTTTATGTAGGATACAACTTATGGCAAGCGTATCGCTCTTAGTAAGTGTGAGAGCCCTCGTCTCCCAGCATTTGAACCAGAACTGGTATTTTTACAGCTGTTTTGTGAGCCAAAACTTATTGCAGCTGCTGAGGTGGTGGTAGAATAAAGACAAGACAGTTCCTCTCCCTCCTCCCAAGCCCAGAAGCCCCAGAGAGCCTTTTGGAATTTGGCTGATTTTTACAGGAGTGATTTTAGGTGGTTTTAGGCGTTGGCTGGCACTTGCTCCTCAAGCCTGGCTTGGCTGGGGGAAGACACAAGTCTGTGCTCAGCTCTGCTGCTGTTTTTTGTTCCCCTCGGTGTCTGCTCCAGCTTTGCCATCTGAGCCCTGGGGAGGTCAGCACACCCTGAAACCCCCGTAGAGCTTCACGTCACTCCTGTGACCCTCACGTTAAGGATGAGGTCCAGGGGCGTGGGGTGGCATGGGGACAGTGTGCCACCACCCTGCTCCCACGCCAGGGTCCCGCTATCGGGCATTGCTTGGCTGACACTGCTCCCATTTCTGCTTCCTGCAGATCTCCTGCACATCTTGCAGATGAAAGTTTGAGCCTTCCATTATCTTAAAACGATGTGCGGCCAATTTGCCGGCTCCTCTTCCTGCCGGTGCAGAGCATTAACATCACGCTGATGCCGAGGGCATCTGCCGTTGCCTGGATTGTGACAGGATGATGGGCCACGTCGTTGCAAAGCTCTCATGATCGGGGCATTGCCCTCACCGGGGCAGATGGGTGAGGAGGCTGTAGAATGGAAACCCATTTGTGCAATAAATTGTTAAGCAGTCAAACTGTTCAATGAACACTTCTTAATAGAGACGTAGGATGAAGTATGAGTCACCAAACAGCAAAACCCCCAGCAATAAATGGAAGGTCAAAAGCTAAAACAATTAAAATGTTCCGGTGTGAGCCAACCCTCTGGCCCTGCAGCTTTCAGTCCTCTCAGCTGCAGAGACCCGTCTTCCACCACGGGACCTGCTTCTCAGACTTCAGCATCAGGAGGCACAAGTCCTTCGATGGACTCCCAAAGTGCCACCTCCACCAGCTCCAAGGGCTTTCTCCCACCCATCCGGATGCCGTATCATCTCCTATCATCGTACTTTGGTCTGCAGCCCTGCCATCACCTCTCATCACCCCAGCGCATTTCTCTAACAGAATATCAGACAAATAGTAACCTGATTTTTCCGATAATCTGGCCTAGCTATCCATAGTGGAGTCTGAGAATATCAGGGCTTGGGGCCATGTCCTTCCTTAACAGTGATGCCGTTCACTATCTGATGCTTGTAGCGTGTCTAGTGGAGGTGGTCAGGCAGAAAGAGGGATGGGAGGAGAGAGGGCAGAGGAAAAGGAGATAAAAATACAAGGGGATTTTGGCTGGGGAAGTATTGATGGAGGGGGAGACTCCCTGGAGCGCGCCCATGGCTGCCCAAGGAGGAAGCGGTGGTGTGGCCAGGTCCCCAGCAATGCTGGGAAAGGTTGGTTCTCCTTGAGAATATCATAATTTGTGGCATGGAAAGATTAGCTTTCCTTCCATTCCTAGCCTGCTGTCTCCCCACCATGGATAGCATATAAAACAGTAGACTTTTATTCATTAGCATTTATGGGAAAATGTTAATTTTAAACTGTAAGTGAAAAGCCCTATCTTATTGAATTCTTCTGCTGTGTTATTGGGAGCCTAATTACATTTTGCATTTAAATAAAAACCAGATGACGTTCAGGACGGTCAGGCAAGCATTCTGTAAGTGAGAATTTATCTTGCGATCTGGGTAAACAATGTCTCATCATTTAACAGTTATTATAAATAATGGGGTTTTAAGCACTTTGCTGGGAGTTCATATTGGCTCCACACGGGTTGCACTAAGGGAGAGAGAATTTCAGTGACATCTTCCAGGCATCCGGTGAGGAGGAATCATATCCTGAGCTCACTTCTCAAGCTGCAGCGGTTTTCATCCTCCTCTGTTTATTATTGCTCAGTATTGTGTGCAGAATCAGCTGACAAAAGAAACGGAGAGTAAGAAAAATGACAGGTCGGTTGGAAGCATTTGGCAAAGGGAGGAACCATCTACGCTTCTGCCCCAGCAGAAGTGGAGGGTGTTCAGGAGCCCTGCGGGGCTTCGTGGAAGTGATTGAAACCTCCAGAGGTGTTTTCTTTCTGTAAAAGTGGTGCTGTGTCAAAGTTGCATGTTTACAGAGAGTGAAAAAGATGTTGACGCAAAACACAAAGGAAAAAAGATAATAGACCGGCTTCTTTTTTCTATATTTCTGCTGGTGCCTTCTTAAACTGCATCACTGGTAATTACATGCTTGGTAACACGTGAGCTGATTTAGAAAAAGAGTAAAACTTCTAAAAAACGTAAATAGCTTTTCCCCCACTTGTGTTGTTTATATTCTGTGTTTCATTCCTGTCACTTCAGAAAAGGCAGCGGTGCTTTCGTTGCTAGCTGGCTTTTAGTCTTTGCTCCGTGTTCCTCAGACATAAGCAAGAACCCCTGAGATTCCTCCAGGCAGCTTCCCCGCAGTCTGTTCCGCATCCCAGGAAGGAAAGAATTAGTTCTCCATGCAGACAGAAATAAGTGGTAAGGGGATGAATTTTTTAAGCAACCGTTTGCTGTTGTGAGAAGATCCAGGATTTGGGAATGCCTGATGCTGGCTGGTGGCGTGTCACCTCCTGACACGCCAGGAAGCCTCCCGCCCTGTAAAACGGCTGTTCCAGGACATAAACTGTTTACTGCCTTTTTCTGTGAGAGGTATTTTATCCCATTTTCCAAGAAGACCCCCACAGCTAAAATACCATCTTTTTGTATTTATTTGGTATTTATTTGTTATTTCCTTGGTCGGTGACTTTCTCAGTATCTGCTCAACACATGAACTCTGTGTTTACATCAAAAGCTGATGGTGTTGTGAAAGACAAAGGGTCAGCATCACTTCTCTGACTGTTTCCAAAGATGTTTTTCTGGGAAGGCTGCAGGCAGGGTCAGCAGCCAGGACCTGCTCCACTTTGTATCAGTGGCATGACATGGCAGTGAGGAGCTGTGGGTGACTGGGGATGACGAGCGTTTGCAGAACCCTGGTTGAGATGAGCAGGGTGGACATGGTGGTGGTGTTCTCCTGAGGCAGAGCACAGCATTCCCGGATGGCATCTCCCATCTATTCCCATGTGCCATGCGGAGCAGCTGTTCCCATTGGGCGTTCCACCGCTGAGGCCAGGTTGTCTGGTGGAAATGGCATTTGATGGTGTTAACTGAAAGACAAATTAACCTATCAGCCTTCCTCCCTCTGCAGCCACGGAGGTGAATTGTACAGGAACAGATCCCTAACCTGAAAGCTGGGCGTGTTTTTTTGCCTTCGCTCTGGGCTACTTTTATCCACATCCTTTAAAAAAAAAAAAAAATTTAGATTGTATCATGCCAGGATAGTGTTGTCTCTTTGGTTTATCTTTTGGAGACATGGCTGGTTACCCATCAAAATACGACTGAGAAGTCTTCAAAAGAGCACAACAGGTAGTTACATTAACTTCCCTGCCAGATGCCCACGTACAAGGCAGAATCTGCACAGCTTGAGATGATTTAAATTGCCTTTTATGTGGGATGTGGCCAGAGGAATGCCTTGGTTTGCCATTAGGTCTTTTAGATTTCACACAAGAGTTCTCCTCTGCCATGCACTCGTCCGCAGGCTGCAGCTCATTCGCACGTTTGACGGTGCTTGTGGGAGTGTCACTGAAAAGGCAGCAAAGTATATTAGAATCAACACTTGGAACAATTTTTAAAATACAGCTTTTAAAATGTGAAAATGTCGAATTTACTCTTTTCAACTGCCTTCTGGTTTCCTGAGAACGAATACAAGCTGCTGTGTTGAACAGCTCCATTAGCAAAGGGCCGAATTAAGCTTCAAATGTCATTTTTATCAAGGCTCTTTCATATTTATGTCTAACATCAGAATTTGGAGCTACATAAATAAGAGAGAGTGTATTAAGAGCCTCAAGCAATCCTGCAAGAGAGCGAGCCCACAAGGTTGGCCTGTTGTTTTTCCAGGCTCGGTTAATACTCAATCTAGGTAGAGACGTGATTTTAAGAGTACTACTGTGAGCTTTGAGTGCTTTGTAAAATTAGGTGTGTGTTTAGAAAATTGGTCTGCTTGAAGCAGCCACATCAACATAATCTTTAAAATTGACTAAATAGACCAAATAAGCTGCGTTTGGAGCTAGGATTATTTGGATGGGTTTGGAGTTTCTCAGCGGCACTAGAACTAGCGCCGGGGAAATGAAAGGAGGAGACCTCTGCTCCTTAGATCTCCACCTGAGCTTTTCCAACATGAGAGCCTTGAACTGTTTAGATGAGCAGAGAAGGCTGAGTCTGTGGTGACATCATTTCATCAATGAAACTCTTCTGATTTGGACCAGCTGAGCATCTGCTCCCCCCCAAACTTTCAACTTTTCCTTTGAATCAAACCCAAATTCCAGCCCAGCTTCCTCCTCAGCATCAATCTGCACTGGGGAGACAGCCCAGAGCCTCTCAGTAGCTTTCCTCGCTGGCCCAAAAGGCCACTTCTTGTCAGAAGTACTAGAAGTTGTGCCAGAATTACTTCGCTTTGTAATATTATACTTTTAAAATGAACTCGGCAGTACATTTGTGTCAGGAGCACACAGTGCACACATGCAAGATGCACACAGAGGCACACTCCCAGCACGGAAGTTGTCCACCCCCGGGGTTGCCTTGTCTTCCTAACTGAGCATTATTAAGGAGGCCCAATAACTAAGATCGCATCACAAGAGAGGACAAAAGTAGGTCTTAGACATTAAAGAAACTGCTGAAGTCTGGAGGGTCAGGTGTGTCTGAAATCCCCTGTTCAGTGTGTTGGTGAGGGGCTGCCCAGACCCTGAGGTCATCAGCAGGCTTGTGGTTTTGACCTTCAGGCAGCTTTTCCTTACCCAACTTTTTGGCTGGGACTGTTTGGCCAAGCCCAGGAGAGGAGGAGGGACCCCCAGCACTCCCCAAGTGCTCCTGGACATCACCTTCTGCACGGTGGCTTTGCTGCAGTCACCTTTGAGACGGGACCCCCTTCCTCGAGACCTGGAGTGGCTCCAGCTCTGGTGGGAAGGTGGATGCTTAGATCCATGCCTTGGGTCCAGACCTGCTCTGGATAGAAGCGTGATGGTTTCAGGAATAGGATCATTGGCTCCAGAACTTCAGAGCAGGATCCGAACAGTCTGGAGGGTGTAGGACACAGAGCTGGTAGGTGTCATGAACATGCAGATTACATTGAACTTGTCTTCTCCTTTGTGGAGTCAGAGGCTGACAGAGGGGTCACTGTTGAGCAATCCAAGGCACTCCCATAACCCTGGGAAGGAGAGACCAAACCCAGGAATTTTAATACAGTGTTTTCTCTGCAAATGCTTTTGGTCTCATATACACAGATGTGCTGCTTGCGTAACCGAAGATACAAGATAATTCTGCCTCTAAATACATTAAAAAACTTGTGTAGGGACTGGTTTGCACAGAAAGTGTGTATTACATGTAAGGTGCGTTGTAGGATTTAGAGTAGCAATGTACTGAAACTTTCAAGATGGGGCAGGTGGGAATTCCTTTTAACCCAAACAACTGTATCTTCATGTTCATTTTTAAAACTCCTTGGGAAGTCTTGCACAAGGAACCACAGGCTTCCGTGATGTGGATGGGCTGCAGACATTGTTTTCTATAAGCATTTGACTGTTCTAGCTTTTGAAATTTCACATGCTGACTAAAATCGGTAACTCAGCCTTCTGAAGTGCCATTTAGGTAGGAAGACATCCTAAAACTCTTTACAAAAACGTACAGCTCTAGGAAACCTGAGATTATTTTTTAAAAGCGCTGCAATCATTGTGAAAGTGCCTATCATGAAGAATATTCTCCCTCTAAATTCTGGTCCTTTTATCTAGTGCACTTTTAACCTTCCATAAAATGCTCAGAGTCAAGTCTGGCAAGATGCCAAAGTCTTGGGTGTCCCACTCCATGGACTCGTGTGGAGCTTTTTGGGTTCTCTTCTTAAAGAGAAAAACAAGCTGCTTGCTGCCTTTTTTTTTTTTTTTTGGTAGGCAAAATTCTTTAGAAGTTCATGCATGAAAATGTTTTGTCCCTATCTCAACAATCTCTTCGTGCCTGAAGTAAACCCAGACATTTATGTAAGTTCAGATGTCCTCCCCATTTCGTAAGTGTTAGCTGTTTGGCATCTTCGCATTGAAATCCGGCACTAGAAATGAAATCTGCAGCCTCGGAGGGGCTCTGATGTTCAGAAGGCTCAGTCTTCGTTCCCCTGGTTCTCTCCTGCCTCCTGTACCTCCTCATTGCCTTGCTAGATCCTGCCACCTTCTTTCCAACATGCCAGGTTTCATCTCCGAGTGCATGGTGTTAACGAACTCTGTGTGGATTCAGCGTTCACATTATCGTAAGGGAGTTTGACAGCAACTAATATTTTACATAGGCCACTGAATCCTGATGTCAGAGAAGTCATTCAGGCAGCGTTTGCCCGTCTTTTTGACTTTGCAAATTTAATGCAGGTGCTTTTGTGGTGTCTCAACATCTTTCAGGTTGCAGGGGGATGAAGTGGTTTAATACGGGAATTGATTTTCAATGTTCAGATGCCGTAGTGTTACGTTTTCCCTTTTGAATGGTGTTTAAAATCTCTTTTCTCAAACTGCTGGCTAAAAAAAAAAAAGGAAGAAGAAACATTTCTTAGGAGCAGGCCACCCAAAGCATCGCAGGAAATCGGTCCCCAAGCTGCCTGCACCGGTTGCCGGAGCGTGGAGGGGAACTGGCACAGGTTAATGGCTTCTGCCTGGGGCAGGGAGCAGGTTTAATTGACTTTTAAACATTATGATAATCATACAAACTTGTAAACATTATAGCGATATATAAAGCAGGGAACTGACTTTGCGCTCCCTTTGGAAAGGAGCAGTGTAAAAATACATCTGCCCAGAAATTTCAGCCCTCTCACAATGAAAAAGGAGCTTGGAAAATGAAGAGCTTTAATTAATGAGAGCTTGGTGCTTTCGTTTCACTACAGTTGAATATGAACGATTTTTGCTTATCTGAGTACCCCAAAGCAGAGGTTCCCCGGGGGGTGCCGTGCCCTCACGGGGCCACGGCTGCCGGTGGGGCTGGAGCCAGCTCCGCAGGTCCTCGCCTCGGAGCAGCCGCCGAGGGTGGTGGAGATGGATTATAATTAGAGCTCCCTCGTTAGCATAATTGCGTTTCTTAAAAAAAAAGGGAATACCCAAGAAAAACCTACAACTGCCGTAGTAGCGGCACAGCTTCCAAGCCGCTGTGTTAGGGGTGGGATTTCCGCATCCCAGTTCGGTTTATGACCTCGCATCAGCTTTTGAGCCTTTTTCTGCCCTGTGCTGGGCTGCGCCCATCCCAGGCAGCGGCACCGGCTCCCGTGGGGACCAGGTCTGATGTCCGTAGTCAGTGTTCACGCAGAAATAGAGCCAGAAGTGCCCAGCTGAGTTTGGGATGTTGCCTAAACACTGCAAGATGGAGAGCGTACATGTCGTAGAGGGGAGCGGAAGCCGCACGTCGGGAGCCGGCGTGAGCTGCGCGGGGGAGCGTGTCCCGCTCCCCTCGGCGGTAATCAGGAAAATAAAAATGTTTAACTAATCCGTTCACTGGGGAGCGTTGGGTAAATTACAAACAGTTTAAGAGATCCTCAAAACTTCCATTGTGTTAATACAAATTGCCTTTTAGTGTTCGCTTTATATAGGATCCTTTTGAATGAGAATCCAGATGGCAGAAGCTGCGTAATTATTATTCATTACAGTTAATAAGTAACACTCAGAAGCCCCAGTCAGCTCAGCAAGTCCCCCGTGATAGGCATTGTGTGAAATGTAAGGGTAAAATAAATAGTCTTTGCTGCGGAATATTTGAGGATTTCAGTTAAAGAGGAGAAGGTAGAAAGGGCCCTTAGGTTTGCTGTCACTCCGAGAGCTCTGTCTGCAGGGAGCCTTCTCACTTCTCCTCCAAATGAAGGAAATTATCTTTGATTTTAAAACGAAGCTCTCATTCTGGCCTTTTAGCTGTTCATTCAAAATCTGCTCGTGGCCAAGGAGAAGCAGCACCTTGCATCTCCGCCCCACCGCTGGAAAAGGCTCGTCTTGCATCCTAATTTCGGGGAAGGGGCAGAGCAAGTTCCCGCGCTCGCAGCCCCGTTGGCGCACGGCGGAGCCCGAGACGTTCCCCGAAACAATTGCCGTGAATGACAGAAATGAAATCGAGGAGATTCAAGCCCTGCTGGCCATTACCCCACTTCCTGCATTCCTACTTGTTAATTGTCTAATTCCTAACGAGTCTTCAGGCGTCTGATGGACTTTCTGATGCGTGCTCACTCCGACGCTTCCTTCCCTCCCCTCCCTGGCCTCATCCCTTGCCAGAGACCTTGTTCCTTTAAAAATGCCATCCTTAAAAATCAGAAATACTCAGCCCAGCAAAAGGAAAAGGGAACTTGACATTAGTTGAGCTTGAAAGGCTTGGTGCTGTGAAAAGTGACTGACGTGTGAAAAGAGGCTACAATTAGTTCTTTCCCCGAGCACTCTCCCATTCAGTCCAGGGTCACTCCTTCAGCGAGCTGCGGCTTTGAGGGTAATGTGTTGTGACAGTTTGAGATGATGAAGAATAATTCTTGTATTCAGAGTTGCTGCCGCTTCCCCGCTGCCCTGACACATCAGGCTGCTGTCATTGTATCATTTATCCCGGCTGCGGCTCCGCCGGGCTGTGCGGGAGCCTGGGCAGCCCTCGGTAGGTAAGAGGAAAGGGTCAGCTCTTCCAGCAAGTGATTTTGGAGGATATTTTGAAATTGTGCTTAACAGGGGAAAGCAAACAGAGAGAAAGGGGAAACCATTAGAAGAAATAATGCACTGGAGATGAGATTTTTTGAGTAGACATAAAGGAGATACCACGGCTTCGAGTGGACCACTACAGAGAGAGCATGAATAAGAAAGGCAGCATAATTTATGAGTGTTCCGGGCAAAAGAGGGCTATATAGATTTTCTCCAGGCATTGAATTAATGCGCCCTGTGAAATGGTTTCACATTTAAGCTTGGCAGGGCTTTGTACCTTTCTAGATTAGATGGGGTTCTGGATGGGGTTCCAGACAGTTCTGGAGCTTCCTGGCAGCGAGGATGTGGCCACCTCGCTGGATGGGACACAGCACCGCTCCCCCCGCCCTGGGGACACCTCTTCATCCTCCTCACCACCTTGGGGACAGTGGAGAGCAGCCTGGGTGGCAGAACGAGGGACGGGACCATCAGGCCATAGCGTGGCGGTGGGAAGTCTTAGCAGAAAGCCACGTTTCATGGGAGGTTTGGTTTCAGTTTGTCATGCAGTGCCCCAGGAAGGCTGCGCTGGTGCCGTTCTGCAGCCAGGCCTGCTGGAAGCAACGCCAAGCAGAGAGCAGCTGGCGTTTCTTTGCATCACCTTTAACACCCCCTTGCTCTCCAAGCAGCATCCGTTCCACCACCCCCAGATGCTCCAGGGCCATGGGAGGGGGACAACTGTCCCCAGGGTGAGCTGAGGACCCCGGCCGCTCACCGTGCTGCGTTCCCCCGGCTCTCGATGGCCGCTCCTCCCAATGCTGGCAGCGGTGAGGATTTTTAGTGCTGCTGCCTTCACCACGGCGGAAAACATGTGTGCCCTGAAAATCCCTGTGATTGTGGGACCCTGGGTGATGCCAGCGGTGCCCATTACTGTTACCGTCAAAAGCGCAGGCAGGGCTGTTCCCAGCTCCCCTGAAGTGACTTTCTCTTCATGGCTTCAGCAGATGTTCCTGCTCCTTCGTCTTTTTTCCTGTCTCTTTTTTAGTTTTAAGGGCAGTCAGGACTTTGTGAGTCGTTTCCTCCGGGGACATGGGCAGGTTTTAGTATTTACGTTTCCAGTATTAGCATTTATTTGTGTTTGTGTTTGTTTTTCACGGGCTTTTGAAAGCCTCGGGGAGCCATTTATGGGGCCAAAATAATGCAAGTGCTGGTCTTCTCACAGTATTTCATTTCCTTGATGGTGGAAATGCTACGAGAAGAGCAGGTCTCATGTTATTTTGACCCCATAAATAGCTCCCAGAGGCCCCTTTCTTCCTTCTCCCACCCACTCCCCCCCAAATCAAATATTTAGGTTTCTGCAAAGCCTGGCTTCTCAACCCTGGTTATCTTGCTTCAGCAGAAGCAAATTGCAGTTATTACAAAATAGCCAGAGAGTCTATAAGGCCGAATGGGTTTTATATGATGCACAATTTGTTGGCTACTGTACAAGTTCATTAAAGTGTATCATAAGAGGTTGTTTTACTGGTACATTTAAGGAAGTTAATACATCTCGACAGTATATGCATGGGGGAATGCAGATACAATAACCCTCAGACATGCTGGGGCCAAGGCCATTCCTGGCGTAACTCCACTGAAGTAAACGAAATCTCCCTCTCCGGGCAGCCGTGTCCTGCTCTGCCGGCGCAGCGCTGAGCCTTGATCCAGGCTCTCCTGCTGCTCCTCCCCATCTTTTCATGGGGGGATCCTGGGGTTTTTTGCTTCTATTTTGTGTTTTTCAGCAAGCATGTTCCCAGCGCAGAGGACATCAGTGGTCTGACTGGTTATGTGACACAGCTTATTTAGGGCTGGGAAGTATTTCACCTTCTTTCAGCTGTGCCACGGGGCTCGGCTGCTTCATCCTGAGAGGATGCCTGCACTGCCTGTCCATAGGGACTGGATACCCAACAGCCCCACCACGCCATGGTGGCTCCTTCTGCTCTTGTTGGGTCTGTCTGAACATCAAGTCTATCAGAAATCATCCCCCAGTAACAACAAGGGTGTCACCATGTTGTGGAGACATTCCCAGTCTTGTCTGAGCTTCCCACGGGAATGGCGTTGATGTTCCTGTGGATGTGCCTCTGCCATGCCCTGGTCTCCTGGAAAGTCTGGGAGGAAAGATAATAGTCTGCACTAGACTTTGGTGGGTTTTTTTAAAATTTTTTATTAATGAAACAGCTGGAGGAAAAAAAAAGAAAAAGAACTAATTTGGGGGCACGTAAGAGAATGTGCTGACCGTGGTTCTAGGGGTCATACGTGCAGCGCAGGTCGTCCCTGGTGAGCGTGTAGTGGCTAATTGCACATCTCGCGTGACCCAGCCGTGCTTGAGAGCCTGGCCCGGGCGAGGGCAAGAGCCCAATTTCCTGAGCACAGCGGTGCTTTCTGCTGCAGCGGTCAGGAGTTTTACAGCGCTTCCTTAGGTATCAAAATACATTGCTCGTCTGCCTCGCCGTGTAATTAGTTCCAGAGCGAGCGGGTACGCAATACGGGGCTGCTTGAGAGCACCCGGGCTCTTTTGCCATGGGGGATGTGTGCGTCGAGCATCCGCGGCGCTTGGTGTGGCAGCTCGGGTGTGGGAGCTCTCCTGGTTTTTAGCCTGACCGTCTTCAAGCCCAAAGTGGGCTCTGCGCAGGCCATAGGGCTGGAAAACTTCCCCTCCAGCTCCTCTGGAGCCTTTGCATCTCTTTCACGCTCTCTTTTGTCCCTCCCCGTTGCTGATTGAAGGGGTTTACGTGTCTGACAGCAGCAAGGGGAGCAGCGGGGAGGGAGCAGCAGCGATGCCAAGCCAGGACAGAACCCCAGGCTCCCCAGCCAGGCCCTGTGCCCACCGCTCTGCCTCCCCGATTTGTTGTCCATGCTTTTCCTTGGCTGGCATCAGTCTCTGCAGTGCCACCCCCTGGCAGTCCCCCGCAGAGGTGACAAGAGCTGCTGGCTGCGGAAATCCCGCAGCCCCTGGAAAGCCACCCTAGGAGCCTGAATTGCCCCAAATCCCATCCCAGCAGGGCATGCGGTCCCGCACAAGTCACCAGAGGATGAGCAGGACACGGCGTGGCCAAGGACAGGCAGGAGCTGCTGGGCAGGAGCTTGGTCCTGTGGCCCAGAAACGGCCATGCTGGAGCCCCGGGGCTGCAGGGTAACAAATGCTCCCTCACTCTTTCCAGTTTTTTTGCTAAGGTTACTGAAAATCAATTATAGCTTAAAAAGAGCGAGCAAAGTAGCCCCGTGAGGAGCTTGGCAGCCCGAGCGCTGCTTGAGGAGCCCCATCCTGCCCAGCGCGGGCGCTGGCTGCCCAGCACCCGACAGCTCTGACGTGGGACGTTTAACCGAAGCCAGCTGTGTGCAGAGGGAGATAAAAGCCCCAAATCAGACAGGATCAGCGCAGTATTAGTGTGGGATACGCCACTCATTTCTGATTTAAATTACTGTTTTACTTCCTGAACTCATGGGAGAGTGAGGATGTGAGGAAAATGAAGAGGTTTAGGCATGGACATTCCTTCACCAAATTCTGGCAAGAAATTGTGATTAATACAGCTGAGGTCATTATCGTCGCTGCTTATAGGGTGACCGGTTTCCTGCTGATTTGTGTTTCATGTATCCTGGGCAGATGATCTCCATCGCAAGCTACCTCCGCCATCCAGAATTATACCCCCGAGCCCTCCTTTGCCAGGTGTGCGAGGATGCTGGGACGAGATGCTTTTTGTTTTGGCAAAGAACTGACTTTCTGCTTTTGCTGTGCACTTTGTGTACAGACGTGTCATAGAATTATTTAGGTCGGAAAAGACCTTCAAGGTCATCAAGTCCAACCTTCATCTAGCATCTCCCTGACCCCTAGACCACATCCCGAAGCTCCCCATCTACTCATTTTTTTCAAGCACCTCCAGGGATGGTGACTCCACCACTTCCCTGGGCAGCCTGTTCCAATGCCTGACCCCTGTCCTGATCTCAGAGTCCCCGTGCAGCAAAGAAGACTGTTGTGGTGTTTGCAAAAGGTTAAATATCCTGGCATGAGACAGAGGTGTGCAAATGGTGCAGTAATATTTAGCAGAGAGCAAAGCGGGCACTGCTCCTTGGGCTCCTGTGTCTGCAGCTTCTTTCCATCCCCATCCAAGCGAGATTCCAGCTGCAGGGACAGGGAAAGCTGCCCATCTTCCTCTAAGGGTTTGTCCCCTGTGCTGCACACACACAACACCGCAGTGTGCAGCAGGCACGAGGAATTTGCCCGAAGCTCCCATCCCATCCCCTCCAGCGCCGGCTGTGCAGAAGCAGCCGACAGAAGCCGCGCTCAGGGCCACGCGTTGCGACTCGCCAGAATATTTCTTGTAGCCTGTCACCGCGTGTCTGGGAGAGGATTCCTGTGGTGGACGCGGGGCTCTGCCTAATCTCACCGCTGCATGCCGCCGCTGAGTGCTGGCCCGGGCGATGCTGCCAGCGACGCTGCTGCACGCTGCCACTGAGGCAACTGTTGGGTTCAAGTGGCTCGCAGAGAGGCCGCGGTTAGAGATGGTGCTCTGCATGCACAAAAATCCTCGTGTTTTGAGATTAGGGAGCAGTAAAGGCTTTGGGAGGTCACTGAGGGGAGATGTCTGGGTGTGTGTGACCAGGAGAGGGAGAGCCACAGGCTGGCCTGCTTTCTTTTTATGCTTGGAGGCACAGCTCAGGCATGTAGGAAAGGGGACGTTTTCTCTTTGGCTTGGAAAAGCAGAGTTATTTATGTCCATTTGTGCAGGATAAAGGGCTGTGGAAAGTCCCTGGTGTTCCCAAGGTGGAGAATCACAGTGGTTATGCACCACTGGTACACATCACCAGTAACCCGTGTTCCTGCCACTCCCCCTTCCCCACCATTTCAGCAGCAGTGCTGCGGGGAAAAGATGTTTCATCATCTGCCACCGTACCCTTTGCACCCTGCACTGTTCAGCTGCGATCATCCCCACTATCGATCAAGTCGTGACATGTCGTGAGTCAGCGGCCTCATCCCCAGGAAAGGGGCAGCTCTGCCGGGCAGGGTGTAAGATCTCCGGCCAGCTCCGCTTCGGCTCAAGCTGAGCTGCGAGCCCAGCAGAGAAGTAGAACCAGGAGCTGAGACGCTTCTGGAGTGATTCGTCAAATCACCCCGGCAAAGGTGGATGATGAGCAAACGTTAGAGCGATGACACAATAAGGAGATTTGTCAGTAAAGCAGCCGTCTGCTGGCAGCGCGGGTTTCTCTGAAACGCTAACCAGGACCTGCTCTCTCTTCCCGTTGCAGAGCTTCAGCGAGAGGGAAGCATAGAGACGCTCAGTAACAGCTCGGGTTCCACCAGCGGCAGCATCCCACGCAACTTTGACGGCTACAGATCGCCTCTCCCAACTAACGAAAACCAGCCCCTCAGCCTTTTCCCCACGGGATTCCCTTAAATTAGGCGAACATCCAAGGGGAGATCCAGACAGGGTAACAAGCCGCCTCTCCGCCTAAACAATCCCGATGTGTCTGTCACCTGCCAGCTCGCCGCTGCGCTGGATGGTTCTCGTTACCCTGATAAATATTGATGACTCTTAAACCTTCCTGAAATATACTCAAAAAATCTTGACTTTGTGTTCCCGTGCAATATGAAGAGACTCTTGTCTTCAATCCCAATGGCTCTGCCGCTTCTTTTTTCGCTGTGTTCAGGAAGAGGCTGGTTGAGGAGAAGTCTTTCTAAAGCCATTTTTGGTCAAGCACATGGTTTCACAACCGTTCTCTGCTTTTCGTGCTGAGAGATGGAGGGAATCTCCGTAACTCAGAGCAGCTCTCGCCGTTTGCAAAAGTGCTGAGCATTAAGGAATGAACTGGAGAGAATGGAAACTGGAGAACTTTCTGTGGACAGGGTTGATAATGTTATTCCTTCCTCGTTGCGTCTCCTTGCTGCCCTCCTTCCCCGCTGATACTCATCAATGCCAGGAGTATTACAAATGGAAATGTTTCTTTTTGTTCTTTGGAAGAATTATCTCTATCGCTCCGGTTTTCTTCTAGTCATGTATTTTAGAAACGTACTTAATTGACTAACTGCAGTCACAAATTTCTCATATTTGGTTATACAAGTTGTTCATTGGAACTCAGATATCTGTCCAGAAATGCATGTGTCATTGAATAAATCTAAATTAAACAAGAAACTGCTTAAATGGCAATGTTCATGGAGTGTTACTGGGCTGGCTGCGGGCTCCGTGTATCTTCCTGGACCAGACTATGTGCATATTTACTAACTTGAGGGCTTTAATTAAAGCCATCAGTGGATGTTATGCAGCCAGGCTAGCTTGTGTTTGCCTCCTTGCTCTCTCACCCCTGCGTACAAGGACAGGATTTTTAAAAAGAGGGACTTAGGTGGTGTGCCTTGCACCCGCTTAGCACCTCTGAAAACCAACACCCATCTCTGCTCGGGTGTCTGACCCCAGCTCCAGCTCCTTGCATTCTTTGTCCCACCAATTTTGGTGGGACAAGGACCGGGCACGCTGGAAGCAGAGGCACCCACCTCATCTGTTGTGTTACAGGATCACATCTAAGAGGCTTTGCAGAACCCGTACGACAGCCTGAACCTACACACCCAACTGAACGTGCACAGTCAGAGCTAGCACCGCATAACTCTGCTGGTAAAATAGTCATGGGCTCACACATAGTAACCACATGAATTCCTATATCTCAGCCAACTTGCGTCGAGAAGCAGAGTGAGATGGGACTGTCAGCTTATGAAACTTCCTTCCCACTGCTTGTTCTTAATAGAAGCCGTTTGAGTCATGGCAACGAGAGGAAACCATCTAAAGCCACAAATCTTTTCTCACTCTTATAGCTTAAACCAGCCACACTGAGTGATGCAGAACCAACCACCCTCTTCCTACTCTGTCCCCAAACACCAAATTCGGTCTTGGGCTTGATTTTTTTGTTTGTTTTTAGCTGTAACGCCACAACTCAGATCTCAGAAGTGCTTTTTTTCTTGTTCCACTCTCTCTTCAGGCTTGGAAACCACTAATAAAAACTGAGAGTCTGCAGCAGTAATTTCAGTTTCTTGCTTGGTTTTCAGTCAGTCCTTTCTCAAGAGAAAAAAAACTTCCTTGGGATGAAATCAGAGGAGAGTTCGCCTGTAAGTAAGTACTCGCAGCTCGTCCCGCTGGCTATATCTGCCGTAATGCTATGTTTCTTTTATGTCTGTAAAATAATGGCTTGAAGTAAGAGGCTGAGGGCAGGGCTGGCACTGCGGACAAATGGGACCACAGGGTCAAGTCAGTCCACACCAGTCAGGATTTTTAACACAGTTCAAGCCAAGGTCAGCTCCAAAAGTTCAAACAAAATCCAGATTAACACATACAGAAGGGATTGTGTTGTCACCGTGATGCTTGTTTCCTTTCAGGCTTTCCAAGGAGCGGGCGTAAGGGACAAAGTTCCTGCAGAGGAAGGCGACCGCGCTTCTCCCTCCTTGGTTGCTGATTCTTACTGAACACGCAAAGTAGGATAACACATAAAGCAGAGTGGTGTCATTGGAAATGTATTTGTTGTTGGCAGGCATTAAATCACTTTTTATAAGTGCTGCAATACGGCCATGTGGAAATTCCCAGTCTGCAAGAAGCTCCTTTGAATTGGGATGTTTTGCTTAAAAGAGGGGGGGGGGGTGAAAAAACTACAAACTGGGGCTGAACCAAAATATTTTCAGTCTGGTTCATTGAAAAGAATGTCCTAAATTCCCTGCTGTTGATAGCCCCATAGCCAAACTGCTAGAGCTTAAAAAAAAAAAAAAAAAGCACTGCTATGAGGTGGCTAATTTAACTTTAATTTGATACTTTCACAGATGACCCAGCAGAATAAGCACCGAGTTCCAGCTCTCAGTGAGCCAGTGAAAGCCAAGTGTGTTGCAAGGACAGCTCTGTCGGGTCTGATTCAGTGATAACTCTGTAGGATCGGACTCAACCATAACTCCACAGGGTCTGATTCCACACGTCCTCGCTCGCCGTGCGCGTCGCTCCCACCGATGGCCCCTGCCTTTAGCGTGCACACAAACCCCCCCCGATTCCGACAGGGTGCCACGTGCTTTCCCACATCACCGCCTTTCCTCCACCGGAACCCCAGCAGCGATACTTCTTTCAGGCACCAAGCGAGGATGTTGCTGCTCGGTGATGCTGTCTAGAAGCTGCTCCTAAGGGAGGTTTGCCCCTGCCTTTAACCCAGCCAGCTTTTCAATCTAGGGACCTGATCCAAACCCCACTTAAAGCAAAAATAGCCAGAGGCTCGTGGTCTTCGCAGGATTTCAGACGAGTGCCTCCCCTTGTCATGGAAATAATCCAGGTGAGTTTCCGAAGCGCCGGATTTTCAGATTCAGCGGCTAGCAGGCGGTCGCAGGCAGCCCAGCAAGAATGTTGTGCCATGATATAAACCACTGGCTCCAAGAGCCCGAAAGACATGTTGGACTTGCAGGGTTTTAAACTGTTTCCAGTAGTAGTAAGCAGCGGCCTCCTGCTGAGTTCAAAAGGCAAACCTCTCATTTAGAGCGGGGCGGACTGTATATCACTCAGTGCATAAAGTGGAGCTCTTCTATTAAAAGTTGAGTTCAGATTTCATGAATTAACGTGAAATACTGCTTTCTTATCCTACCTGGGTTTCTGTAATAAACACACGCGTGTAGCGTGCTTAAATCATGGGAGGGCAACGTTTTGCTGTTTGAAAAGAAGCGGAAAGTCAAAGGTTCTCCAAATGTGACAGCTTGAAGTTCAGATGCAATGAGCTCGCAGAGCTAGTCCAGAGCCTGGGCATGACCAGCGGGGCTGGTGTTTCCTGCCCTTTGCAGAGCACGTGGGGCTCGGGCTTCGTTCGCTTTGCTGGCAAAGCTCAGCCCTGATGAGCTCCGATGGGGCATGGTGCTCTGCCCAAGGGAAGCTGATAAACCCCATCCTGCTGCCCATCTCTACCAGCTTCTGGTTGCCCCACCCCGAGCAGCATTAGCCAGCCCAAGAATGGAGTTTGCTGGCGATGAGATTGGGAGAAGGCAGACCAGCGAAGGGAACCGACCGAGGGCAAAACACCACCAAGATCTCCATCCTCCTTCCTCAACAGCCAACCCGGAGGAGGGTTTTGCTGCCAAGTGCAGCTGTGAAATCCCCGAACGCTGCTCCCCCTCCTCTCTGCCCCTCCGCGCACGTGGGTGAACACAGGGTGCTTTCACCAGGGCTTCCTTAGGAACTTTTGGAGGCTCCAAGCTGCGTCTGCGCCGCGTCTCTCCATTTATCTTCTCACTTCTTCGCTCTGGCTTGTTGCTGTGCAGGGTAGGAAAGTTTGCGCCATTTCCTGTTGTCTTTCCCTTATGCTCCTGAGATATTGTAAAAATGTTCGGTATCCTCCAGTAGGTTGTAATCACTTCACCCTAATGTTTCACAGCTGCTAAGTGTAACTTTAAACCCAACCATTTGAGTGCTTACAATTAGCGAGTCCGTGGAGCTGAGATGGGGTCTTTGTGATTGCAAAAAGAGAAAATCAAACTTTTTTTTTTTTTTACCAAGTTTTAAGTGGATAAAATGGGAAAGAAAAAAAAAATTGTAGAGATGGGTTTTTTTTAATGCAATAAATGATTAGTGGCTTACGTGCTAGGAAAAAAAAAATTAATTGAATCCACTGCTTGGCCTGTTTCACAGATGGAAGAGGCACCAGGACAAGGATGTGTCTGCAGCAGCAGCGCCTCTGTCCCAGTAACTGCACGAACCTGCTCTCGGAGCTCCTGCTCTCCCTTTGTAGGAGCAGAGCTGGTGAGAACAGAATTATCTGGAGACAAGAGGCTTCAGCTGTGCCCCTGACCTGTCCCTGCCCAGGACCTTCCCGCTCCACCATCACCCCACTCTCGCTCTGGTATAAAACCCTTTGGTTGTTCCAGTCCTGGCTGGATCTTCACCCTTGTTTTTTAACTCCCTCAGTGCCATCAGCTCCAACCTCAGCTCGCCCACGTCCTGCAAGTGTTTGGAGCAGGTTTCAGTTCTACCAGAAGATGCCTGGTGAAAGTGAAGGGCAGGTCAAGTGGGGATAGAAGCCAACAGCTCTGGAGCTGGACCGTGGACATGGTGAGGTCGCTGCCTCCCTTGTCCCATGCAGTGCCCAGCTGCACCCTTGTTCCTCCCACACGATCCGTGAGCAGGGTCAGCACTGGAGCTGGGGTTTCACACGGCTGGATACAGCCTGGGGGACGTGCCGTGTCCCTCCAGCCTTGGGGACACATGGCCATTGTGATATTGTCCCATCAGTTGCCACCCTGTCTTTCACTGGGCTTGGATGTAATTTGAAGCTGCGCATCTGTCAGTGAGTTCCCAGGCTGAATTTTTGCCTTTCTTAGGAATTTCTGCTGCAGGAAACTACACTAAAATACTGACAGCCTCATGCAGGTTGCGGGCAGGTCGCAGCCATGGGTGTCGTCCAGCAGGCCAAGGGAAGGTGCCTGCGTATGGCCCATGTGTGCCATGGACCAGGAACGTTCTTCCAGCTGCAGAGCTGGCTCCCTGCCCTGCACCGAGGAGTCCTGTGGCAAAGGCCCCATGAGCCGAATCCCGCAGCATTCCCAGCTACTGCTGGGAACTCCTCATGCTCCGCAATCCCCAGGGTGCACTCAGCATCTTGCAGGATCTGGCTCTCTTGAAGGTGGCAGGTTCATCCCTGGTGGGTTCATCTCCCAGCTCTAGCTGGGGCGACCACAGGAGGGTGACCACTGGTCTCACTGAGAGGTCACTGCAGTGGGCAGGGTCGGGGGCTTGTAACCTTCCTTGTCCCCTCTGCCTCCTGCCACCCGTCCCACTGGGTTTCATCACATCCCTGGGGATGGGCACGGCGCAGCAGGGACGCTGCTCCCTGACAGCCCTCTCTCCACAAGAAACGCTCCTGCCACCTAACCATAAATACTAATTAATAGCAAAGCCCTGGTCTAGATCAAGGAGGAGGCTCTGAATTTTCTTGGGAACTTTGCTGTCTGAAAGGTATCTTAAATATTCTCTAGCACTCAGCCTATCAGTAGGGCAATTATACGGTGAGCAATCATACAAAGTTAATTTCTAATTTAATACAATGTTAAAAGGTTGTCAGGTTAAAATCTAATCTATAAACAAGACATGAAACGTTGCTTCAAAATGAGTGTCGTGAACTGGTCCTGGCTCGAACCACTGACTGCTGCTTCGTTTATAGGATGTAATTGCTTCCCAGTGAGTATTTACAATATTATTATAGGATCGTAATAAAAGGCCAGTGCCATCTGTGCCCGGTGCCAGCTGGGTGCTAATCCTGCTCCCACCCTGGCCCCTCGCCCTCCGGATCCTTCTCTGGCCGGGTGAGAAGTGCTGGATCATGGAGCATCACTCCATGGGAAGCAGGATGGAAGAAGAACCAGGTTTTCGCTTAAATTCACCTCAGGGTTGGGAGGATGGGACCCCCCTGAAGCATTTTGGAGGGAGCACAAGTGTCTCTGGATGCCCCAGCAAGGAGAGCTCGCCAGGCCAGCACCACGGTCCCTGCAGCGTGTCCTACCTGGCAGTCCCGGGTGGAAACGATGGGCAAACGCGTTCGTTTTTGAACAACCCGGGGAAAGGACTTTGGCAAAGTTTTGCTGTGGGCTGAAGGTTACCAGCCACGTTCAGACCAGCGGCTTCATTCAAGCAGAAAACCAGAGGCAGCACCTGCAGCCCGGGGTGAAGAGCTTGGCCCCATGCCCTGCCTCCCACCCCACCTCGCACCCTCTCTCCCGACTCCCTCCCTGGAGGGACGGAGAGGACACGGGCAGAGGGGACCGGGCACATCCCGCTGCCTGTCCTCCCATGCCAGGGGTGCCCGTGTTGCAGCCACCTCTTCAGGTACATCGAATTCTTCTCCTTGTGCTGTCGAAAGGGGAAAGTCCAGCCGTCATGTGGGGGTGATGCCATTGTCCCCCCCGGGCGGCTGGCCGGACCACGAGACTCCCGCTCCTGGTAGTTCACAGTGTCTGTGGCAGCTGGGCAGGTTCAGGGCTGCCTTTGCCAGGCTGAACTGAAGAACACCATGTGTCACCCTGCCATAGGTCACACGATTGGCTTTGAAATCATGTGCATTTATTTTCCAGGAGGAATCTCACCGGCTCCAAAGGTTTGGCTCAGATGCGGTCATGTCTGAGCTCTCCTCTACGCCCATGAAGCCCTGCAAGGTGGGGTTGTTCTAAAGGAGACCAAGATTTTGGTGGGAGCAGGTGATGCCCGGGGCAAGGGCTGCAAGGAAACGTGGAGTCATGTAATACTGGTGCTAAAATGGAGAGTGGTGGTGATGTGCTGGGCTGCCCTGGCCTGTGAAGCTGCAAGGGGTGTGTGGGCTCTTTGCTGCGGCCCCTCTGCTGGCCAGGACTCCTTCCCTTCCCTGGGCTTTCTGGTAAATTCTGCTGCTCTTTGTAATTGAGAAAAGCTGCTGCTGAACATCTGCGCAGGCACTGTCCGCTCGGAGCCGGCTGCCAGGGTTGTTTAGTGCTTGCGCTGCCGGCGCTTTGATGTGCTGGTGATTCACGGGCTTGGCCGGGGCCGCCCGGCAGATGCTGCTGGTGGGTGGTGCAGTGGGTCCCACGCCGGCACACCGCGAGGTGGGACAGCACCCGCCGCATCTGTGCAAACAGCAGCCCCCGCTCCAAACACCCCATAGGAGGTGACCTCTCCTGCTTCCATCTGCAGGGGAAGGTACCCAGAGGCATCCGGGGAGGTCGGCTCAGGTGCTTCCCTCCATCCCACCAGCCCATGAAGGGCAGAGGGACGGTGATGCCCACACGCTGGTGGGATGAGGCCCACCTCGCTTGTGTGAAGGAGAAGCAGAGGGAGCAGAAGAGCCCTGGGCTCGGGGCTGGCAGCACCAGGCAGAGCCGCAGGGCCGGGGCTTTGCTCTGCAAGCATGGCGCAGCCCAGGGAGCACAATCTGTGGCCTTAATCCCGCCGTGTCCTGCGCGCTCTCAAATCCCCTTCACTTCAATGAGCGCTTGTAGTGTCAGGCCTGTGCCGGGCAAGACGGCGCGCGGGGACGGCGGGGAGGATTTGCTCAAGAGGCACTGTTTTTAAGGTGAGATTTGAAGGATGGAAGACAGATGGCAACTGGAGAGGACAAACGGAACAAGTGAAGGGTTTGTTTTCAGCGTGGAGGGGAATACAGGAGGGAATTACTGCTGGCTACAAAAGAGGGGCTATTAATACCTGCAGCATCTCGAGCTTTGCACTTGGCCCGGCGAGCCAGGATCCTCACGGGGCACCCACGGCAGAGGCAGACACCGGCCCCTTTGCGGTGCAGGAGTGTGGATTTTCTTCTGCTGAGATGAACTGATCCCAGCGTAGCGCTGAGTGTACCCAGACAAAGCCGGGAGAAGGGTTATTAGCCGGCCGGCGGCCCTGCCATTGTCCCCACTATCTTTTCTTCCCTTTCAGCCTCCCTCCCCATGGCCCAGGTCTCAAAGACCATGTGTCAAGAGATTAGTGACCTGCGCGAAGGGCAATTGCTTGCTTTGTGCCGGCAGCCCGGCGTCAGGGCTGTTATTTACTTGTTATTTGGTTCTGCCTCCGTTGAGGTATCCATGGAAAACACGCCTGGAGAGCAATCTGCCGGCGCTGCTGAGCACACGCGGGCGAGGAGATGGGAGAGGGCGGCACTTCAGGGCAGCGGGTTTTGGCATGATCGCTGCATGCCCATACCGAGACCCCCAGATCCCCCGGGGAGATCGGCACAAAAGCCCAGCACCTACAGAGAAGCAAGGGAAAAAGCTGGGCAGCGAGAAAATGAAGCGCGGTGCAGAGGTGCCCAGGCACGGTGCTGGAGGCGGGGCCGCGATGGGGCATTGCCCCACGGCAGCCTGAGTTTGCAGACTCGTTTTAAAAATTAAAAGATGGGAACAGTCTGTCCTGCCTGCAGAGCCCTGCTCCACCTTTCCCTGCCTCTGGCAGAGCACGGCTCGGAGGAGCGCTGGGTTTTGGAGGAAATCTGGATGAGAACGATGAGCGTTGGCCCTTCTGTGCGATGCTGGGTATGCGTCAGATTTCTTCGTGATGGAACACCCGCGAAAAGGACAGGTGCAGTAAGAAAGCACAGTCCTGCCCATGATTTATTCTGGCTGTTTTTATTTTCTCAGCAGTGAAATGCACTCTTGTATAAACACGAGAGGGTGATTTTCTGCAATCCTGAAAGTCAAACCTAGACCAAAACCACAACTCACGTGATGTGCGAACAGCAGCGTCAGATCCTGCTTTAGAAGTGATTTCAAGCACGTTCCCTGACCCCATCTGAAGCCGACAGGCCGAGATGGGAGCCCCCACCAACACTACGCACCCACGGGTGTTCCGCTCACCTCCTCTGGTGCTGTAACTTTTGCCAAACTGGTGGCCCTGAACCCCAGAAGGGGTTTCTGGAAGCTG
>JAVSBS010025722.1:5385-15917 GCA_033124195.1 Coracias cyanogaster
GATCCTTGGGGGACTCCACTAGTTACAGGTCTCCAGCTGGACTTGGCACCATTGATTACCACTCTTTGGGCTCTATCGTGTAGCCAGTTCTTAATCTATCTCACCATCTCACATTCTCAGCATACGAGCATGTCATCCAATAAATAAATGTACAGATAGAGCAAGAATATTCATTGCTATGGAAACTGAATGCAAATAATGATAGAATTCAGAAAGATAATCTCTCTCTTTTTGCAATTTCAAAAATATCAGTTTTTCTTAATGCTTCTTCTGAATGTATAAGCAATAATCTCTTAAGTACCGTGGGAACGCTTAACTACAAAAAAGTAGTAGGAAAAGACAAGATATGATTAATCAGTAATCAGCTGTAATTCATGATGACTTACCATGCTCTGTAGTAGAAAATCCAGAGTCAAGGACTCTGAACATTCCAATAGAAAAATAAAAAAGCATATTAATTAAAAACCCACTTCTTTAGCAAAATGAAATTTGATTCCATTGTGATTATTTCATACTAGAAACAAAGGCAATGTGTTTTACTCACAGCAGAAGCTGGAATAAAACCATAAGCCTTGATTCTCATGTGCTTTGCTCTGACAGCCATGTAAGCCACTGAAACTGTCATTCAAAAGTTAGCAAGTAAAACTGCCAATTCTAATTACTATGCTTTATACAAACACAAGGCACTTATAAATGAAGTTGTATGGCATAAGAAAGCAGACAGGAAAGCCTCTTGGGTTGTCCAAATTAAAAGCAGAAACAGCAGTTATTTCTGAGGAGACAGTTAATATAAAATACAGGAAGTCATGAAGGGAGAAGCTATGGTAGGTGTCTTTCTGACAGCTAAAATGTTTGATTTTGTTGTTGGGTTTGCAGGATGTGCAGCTCTAACATAATGTAGGTATGGCTCCTCACAAAGTGCAACTTATTTTCTTCCCACTGATGGACTTCAAGGGCTTTTTTAAAAAAAAAAGAAACAGCAAACCTACCCTCCAGGATAACAGTTACTTATACTACTATTACAGTTCTAGGAAAAAAACAAAGTGTTCTTTTGCATTTTGACATCATCACATCATTTCTCATTCCTTTTTGAGGCAGGTTTACTGACAAATTATTTCCAAAAGAATTGAGAATGTCATAAAAATGGCTGATAAAACCTCATACAACCAAAGTTCTCCTACTCCAAAGTTGATCATCAGTCAGCAAAACTAGGAAAACAAAATTCAGTGTCATGTCCATTACATGCTTATTTTCCTGCTTGAAAATGACTGCTAAGACATCAGCTACTGAGAATCTCATTGAGTTTCATCATAAAGACACCTTTGTTCTAGAGTGTGTCTTAATATAACATACAGGCTCTTTTTTACTTGATTAATTCATGCTGAAACTACATAAAGAGGAAAGTAAATATCTTTTTCTAGATAAAGATATTAGAATCAAATCATATTATAATAGGTAATACTGTCGTGGATTATAAAAATGGAATACTTTCTCTCTGTTGATTCACCATCAGAACTGACAGTGAAATGTTTTAATCAAAGGACATAATGACATGTACATAATGTGCTGGGGGAGAAACTTGACCTACATTTAAAATCTGCACATCCACTTTATAGGAATTTGGAAAACTAGATTTTCACATTACTGTGTACATCCAGAGTCAAGACATTTGGAATAAAGATGTAGGGTTTAAATGTATGGAGTTTGTTTGGTATTCTAAAACAATTCAAAGAAATGCATTTAATTTAATGTGTGGTATTTGAAAATCACTAGAGATACAGGCTACTGTAGCAGATAAACAATGACCAAAACATGTAATCAGGAAGATAATCCCAATGGGTTAATATGCATTGATATTGAAATAAAATGAGAGAGAGAAGGGGCAAAACATAATACCTACAAAGTTATGGAGCTGGGAAACTGGTTCAAAACACATGGAGATAGATAAATTACTATTGCCAAGACTCTTATTAGTCCCATAAGAAATCCACTCTAAGTGTGATTTATTTATTTTTTTCTAGGACATTTCCTGAATAAATCAACTTTCTGAAAAGCATCTTGGCTTACTGCCACCTTCTTACTTAATTTGCTGACTTTTCATACTCAGCACTTCACCACTTCATAATGCCTGTTTACATGACAGGAATTTAAAACCATGAACAGATGTTAATTAAGTCACTCAAGAATAAAGTAAGGTTACTCTAGATCCACTGTAAAATGACTGACACCAGGGGCCAGATTCACATCCCACTGACCCCAAAGCAAATGTCAGTCTTGTTCTTTCTTGCTTTTCTCTCTTTAAACCTCAAAATACAGATGTTTCATATTATCAGATTGGATACTTACAATTACAATCCACTCAGAAAAATGAAAGAGAAAAATTGTAATGAAGATAAGTAAACAACAAAAAAATCACTTTATGTATATAGTTTTTAAAATATTTAACAGCAGAAGAATGGAATGTTTGAGACAGAGGAATAGCACAAAGAATCAAAAGAGGTTGTAAAATTCTCCTGTTGTAGCAAGTGAAGTTTTGACCACTGAGTAAGAAAAGTACCAAGAAAAAATCCTGAATCCAGCATCACTTTCAGGCCCTTCAAAGAGGGCTACAAAGCTGTCTTCTCAGACACTTCCAGGAACTTTTGTTTGTTTTAGTTCTGCTCACATTCCAAGCTATCAGGAAGGACACCAGTCAACCCAGCTACAAAAAAACGTGTACGCAAACTATTGAGACATCATGACACAGAAAACATAGTTCATCTTTTAAGCTCAGTGGAATAGCTCCACTGATCTTCCAGGATAGATAAATTGAAGCAAACCTGATAGCTGCTTCTATTAAGCCAATGGGCACAAATGCCAAGTATGTATGAACAGAGATTGTCATGCAGCTGGTATCTCATTATGAATACCTTTCCTAAGCCAGTATATCTTTATTTAGAATTTTACACTGCTAAATATATGGCGGGTTTGGATTTTGAAAAGTCAGTTAATTAGAAAGTAAAAATTCCTCACCAGAGAAAGCAAGGATACTCCACACAAAACTCCATGCTCTGGTAATAACTAAACACAAATCTGCTGAACTTTTGATCATGTAAGGAAGTCTTACATTATTTCTGAAGCTTTTTAAATAGAAACACCTGCAGAGAACAATTTCTGAGTGTGTTGGCTTAACCACAGAGATTTTTAACTCTGGTTCTCCTGAAGTGTCTAAAATTACTTATGGAACACTCATTGTTTCAAAAACAAGCAAGCAAACAAACAAACAACAACAAAATCAAACAAAGAACACAGTAACAACAAAAAACCCTACCTCAAATAAGCAAACAAACAAACAAAACCACAAATAAAACAGAAAGCCACTGCAGTCTCAGTGGAATAGCTAATTTTCTTTGCATTCCCTGGATATTCTGTTGTGCATCCTCACAGAATAATGGATGTACTCAGAGCTGCTCTTGTCAGGACACATTGTTAACCATTGCCAATTATCTCTGTTTCCACTAGGAGAGTGGGAGTAGAAAGCATCTGGCCCTGCAAAAGCCTGGAACTTTAAATTAGGCATAAACTGCAATGCAGTAGACAGAAATTGCAATGCTAACAGTCTTAATAAATACTGGCACGTATTGAAGTGCCCACTACCCACTACCTTCTTCACTGCAAACAGCCCGCTACTCCCTGGTTGCTATGGAAACCACAGTATCACTCCCATCACTCTATGCTCCCATTTTAAATTCTGCAGCAGCACAGAATCATCATTTCCACTGCAAATGGTGCATGTTGATTACTGAAGAATTCCACTACTGCATCAACACATCACAAGGTCACAAAAAAATGGAAATTTACAACAAACAAAACTCCTGTGCAATTTTCATGTCTGCCTCACTTATGTCAACATCAGAAATAGATTCCTATAAATAGAAAAGTGGGACCAACATTCTAGGTGAAAAAAAATTCATACCACTCTTTTACTTTTCTGTGGAGAAAGAAAATGTGTTCTCAGTTGTTTAATACATAAGACTTTATGAACTTCAATATTCCAAACTGTATGGTTTGCACATTTGAAAAAAAACAAGCTAATGCACAGAATACATTGTGATAGGTTATTAAAATCAGTATTAGACAAAAATAATGTTTGCTATATGAGACTCATAAAGACTAGATATTGATACTATAACCAGCTTCTCTCATAGTCTATGATTATTAACTGCAGTTCTTGTGACTGCTCTAATAGAGAAGAGCAGCTGAAAGATTGAGCAGCAAGCCTAATATAGTCCTAGCATGGCAAAAGAGAGAAGAAATACAGCATACACCTTCTTGTTATCCATTCATCAGCCATCTCAGAATTTACATGATTTGTTATAGAAAGTTAAGGTCATCTAATTACAATAATTATTTTGAATGAATCAAATATGCTCTTCTCTAAAAGCATTTCTAATGTGTCATCAGTTTCTATTCTTAAATAACCATTAAAAAAACCCAAAAAACCAAAACCAAAAAAAACAGTTCTGCTACTAAGGGTTAAAATGTCCCTTGGTCTTTCACACAAAAATATATGTATGTGTGAAGAAGTGACTATAACAGGGCTTTCATAAGGGTAGAGTTCAGTAAATGGCATGAATACAAGCTTGGATAACAAAAGCATTACAGCTGTTCTAAATCTACCTCATTTTTTTTTTCCAACACTGTAACAGATTTATAATTTCAACACAAATACTAGAAACACATAATGCTTACTTACTGTTTCTAATTCCATCCCTCCACTCCTAGTGTGACTTTAAGCCCTTAAAGAAGGTCATTGAGTTCAGATCTTCAAATATTACTAATTTTTACACACTTGATATGTTTTATAATGTAGCTTCTGGAATACCTCATGTTTGCTGCTTCTCTTGAGTTCCTGTGATGTCCCATATTAGAAGACACTATATATTATAACTTTGATGACATGCCTAAAAGCTTAGGACAAAATCACTTCTTCGTGCATGAGGGGACCTGAATTTCTTAGAACAGCAGTCCAACAAATAAAAAAATCTTAAAAATAAATAAATGGAGGTGTCACATTTAGATTTCTAACACAGTGTGAAACAAACAGGTGCAACTCCTAAAACAGTCCCATCTTCAGAATCTTGTTGTCTCAAAACACAATCTTAAATCCTTCCTTTGGGGTAATTTGGGGGTAATGTTTTAAAATTTAGTCAGAAGCTGTTACACAGAGTCTTATATGTTTACTCAGATGGTAAAAAATCTGGATTCAAATCCACCCTTCAATACAAATGGTACTTCAATACATATTCTCCACTCACATCTGAAGGAAGAGTTTCAAGCTGAATATGACATTTCTTATGGTGAGAAATCCTTTTTACTACTTACATTGTCAAACTATTGTGGTTTTTGTTTCCTGGTTGTTGTGGGGCTTTTTCCTATCTTACTTCCCTCTCCGCCTTCCCTGAGTATACATCACCAAAACCAACAGATTTATCTCGCTGATTAATCTACTACCTAATGGCAATTATATTCAGCTGGGAGACAGTAAATTCTGTATGGTAAGTAAACTAGATTGAATGCAAGATATTAATTGAACCAATACTCTCAACTACCTGGTCACATATCCTGACCAACAGGTCATTACATAAATATAAAGGTACTTATCCACTCATTCCCCATCTTTGCATCTCAACAGAAGTAGTCTGTATTTTACTTACATTCCTATGATAATTTCTTCCAGGGCAAATTGTTGATCCCTCTCTGTGTGTACAAGGGCTAGGGGCTAACATGTTTAGACATTGCAGTACTTACAGAAAGAAAATTGCCAGTACTTGGAAAAACCTTAAGTAATATGAGACACCTACTGATGTGCTCAGCATCTGGCTGGGCAGGATTCTATCACCTTTTTTCCACCGTGGAGCTTTGCATTAATCTAAATCAGAAATTGAAAATTCTTGCCCATAATCTTTACTGATCATTTTAGTAAATTAGCTAAAATAAAGTCTTATTATAGTATAAGGTCTGTAGTACAGCTAGAAAGCCTTACCAGCACAGAATCAGTTGAATGCTATTTGTCTACAGTTTCTACTTCCACCCTGTAACTCCAGAGATGGCAGAAATGGCCTAGGCTCCATCCAGTCTCACAATAATTTCCCATCCATTCTGACATTTCCCCGTAAAACAGATTATTCATAACTGTTGAGTTAATGTCTCTAAGAGACAGAGAGAGAATTTTGAGCAGTACTCACTGAAAAGCAGCCTTTGCATTCCTAGTATTGTTCATTAGCAGAGCATTAGTTGAAAAGTATGGCATAATCTAAAGGCAACCATCTTTACACTGCCAATAATTCAAAGCAAGTTATAAAAAAGTTTGATATTACTTATCCCACTTCTAAAAAAGTGTAAATGCACAAGCAAAAAACAAAAAAAAGAATTCTGCCATCTCCTCGGGAGGTGGCCATTATGACACTGTGCTCTGTCACAAAACCAAATATTGGATTTGCTACTAATCCCTGCAATATACAAAGGCTGCTCCAGCTCAATCAAATGCAATTTGAAATGTGATTGAAATTCTGCTTTCCAATCAGAGAATGGTTCACCTGCTGCTAAGGCTCTGAAAACCTGTCCGCAATCAGAAAAAGGTTAAGTACAAAGATTCTCTTGCTATGTCTAGTGAGATGGACAGAAAGGTCTCCCAGCCTAACAGCTCCAGTCCTCACAATTTTCTTCCCAATACACTCCACCACTCCAAAGCACTCTGGCCATTTGTCAGGCAAATGTTAAGAAAAAGCTGTTTTGAGCATAGAAAAGCCTCACTTGTTTCTCCAATGTAGAAGACTGAAAACTGTGTTGAAAAATAGTCCATGCTTATCACTGTGACACTGAACACTGAATATATAAAAAATAAGAATAATTTCTAGTAAGAAATAAACTAAAAAATGGAGCAGGGATTTGCCTTCTAAAACTCTCCACTATCCTTTTTTTTTATTAATTATAATATCCTTATTCTACTACGTCACTGTTTCACATTAACACACATGTTAAAACCTGAAATGGTTTTAACCCAGTAATAGTTGTGTTCTGAGACATACTATTTTCCCAGTCGTGTTCTAGAGCAAAATTTGTAACAGTGATTCTATTGTCACTGTTCATGGGATAATTTCCAGAAAACAAATGCTAAAAGATGATGTTCCTCTATGCCTGTAAATGTATTTGGTTGAGTATGCTCTAATTACTGCAGTAATTAAACTTATTACTTAAAAAACACTGCACACAAATGCAGTATTCACAGCTTTAAATGGGGGGAAAAAGCCAAAGCTTACTATGATACACATGCATTCAGTGTTGGCTGTTCACTAAAACAGAAAGGTATCCACGCTTATCTCAGGCTTCAAAACTTCCTGAATGCTCTTTGATATGTTAGGTAAAACATTTACTGGTGCAAAACTAATATTTAAATTTATGGATCAATTGATCATTATTTTTATTGTGAGGTTTCACATGTAAATAACCCACTTCAAGGCAAACTACTGGCTGCCTTTTTCTGTGTGTTTGCATATGTGAGAAGAAACAACAAACAAGTTGAAACCAGAGCAAATTTCTGAATTGCTGCTTATTTTGGCCCTTACCTTTCATGATCAAATAGTAAGGAAAAAGACAAAAAAAAAGGACATCTATGTACAAGTAAAAACATTCTACTTACACTTTTCCAATGTATGTGTGATTCCAAGAGTTAGAAACCAGTTACCTAATTAGGTAATCACCAGTTTAGTTTAAGGTGCCTTAATTTAAAGATGCTCTTTGGCAGCCTCTTAAATTTGGAAACATTCAAAAAGTTCCATGTGTAAAGCACATCATGCTTGCAGAGGCTCTGCAAGTAGCTGCCTGCTAGCAAGGCATCAGTAAGAACCATTCCGAATGTATTTCAGACTGCTTGGAAAACAACACAGTGATTTCAAAATTTGAGGAATGTCAGAAGATATATCTATTATTTTTACCTTAGACAATAGGTATTGTCAAGAATTTGTATGTTTTTTCCCTTTCTTTCCAAAATCCTCATCCTTACAGTCAGGTTTCTAGAGCACTATCATGATCACATAATAGAGAGTAAGTATCCTCTGCTCCTTTAAATTGTTCCTCCATACATTCTTCTGCAAAACAGCATGAAGGAAGCAGGGGAACTGTAGCTGTTCTGTTTACCCTCAGCTTCTCTCTGAAAGCAAGACTGTGTTTCTTTAATAGTACTAGCTACACAGCACAAGTATTGCACAGCAGTAGTCCTGTTGTGAACATGGGTCACTGTGGAAGATGTCAAGTAGATGGACTAAGGGTGCTTTTACTTTCACTGACTGCTAGCCCTCAGAGCTGCAACACAAATTGACAAGTATGTTCACAGAGAGTTAATCTGAAATAAACATTAAGATCCTATCCATATCTCAGCTTCTTAATTTAAATACACCTGGTCATTCAGTAAAATCCTGCATGAGCCATCAAAATCCAGGGCATAAAGTTGGCCCATGGCTGGTAAACCTCATCGATCCCTTCTGCCTCTGGAACTTGTGCACACTCTCCATCTCCATCTAAAATTGGTTAGTTGTAATTCCCTAATACTATTTCTGCCTTCCTCACACAGTTTCTACTGTCCAGAAAAACAGCAAATCTAAAAAAGTCTCCAAAATACTTCCTAGAGGGCCTTTGACTCCCAGAAGAAACAAATGGAAATGGAAACCTAGATCATAGAATCATAGACTGATAGACTCATAGAATCATAGAATGTATTGGGTTGGAAGGGACCTCTAAAGGCTACCTAGGCCAACTCCCCCTACAATAAGCATGGACCTCTCTAACTAGGTCAGATTGCTCAGAGCCGTGTCAAGCCTGACCTTGAATGACTCCAAGCATGGGGCCTTTACCACCTCTCTGGGAGACCTGTTCCAGTGATCAACCACCCGCATATTAAGAACTTCTTCCTAATGTCTAACCTAAATCTAGCCTTTTCTAGCTTAAAACCATTACCCCTTGTCCTCTCGCTACAGACCCTCGAGAACAGATCTTCCACTGCCTTCTTATAGGCCCTTTTCAGGTATTGCAAAGTTGCTAGAAGGTCCCCCTGGAGCCTTCTCTTCTCCAGGCTGAACTACCCCAACTCTCTCAGCCTGTCTTCATAGGAGAGGTGCTCCAGCCCTCTAATCATTTTTGTGGCTTTTCTCTGGACATGTTCCAACAGGTCTGTGTCCACGTGCCGGGGGCTCCAGAGCTGGATACAGTATTCCAGGTGAGGTCTCACCAGGACAGAGCAGATGGGCAGAATCACCTCTCTTGATCTGCTGGCCACAGCTTCTGATGCAGCCCAGGATGTGATAGGTCTTCTGTGCTGCCATTGTGCATTGGTGGCTCATGTCCAGCTTTTCATCTACTAGTACCCCCAAGTCTTTTTCCACATGGCTGCTCTCTAGCGTGTCCTCTCCCAGCCTATACTGATAATGCTGGTTAGCTTAGATGTGAGCTATAAGCTGTGATGACATTGACAGCAAAAAGTTGTCTCATAATGGAGAATCCTGCACATAACTGACTAGCCTCTATTGATCAATGACTACTGCTTCATAGGAGCAAAAGACAAATTTTCCTAAGCGTTCCTCTCACAAAGAAAGGAATTATTATCTAGTATCTTCTGTTTTCCAGACAAAATATTTCTCTTCTCAACTGGGTAGATCTCCTCAAAGCTGGCAACACATGCAATATAGTATCATAAGGTTTCAATACCATAAAATCAACCAACATCTGAAGAACCAGCTTAATTTATCCAGTAAAACAAAATTGAGTTAATCAATTTTCAAATGAGACTTAAAGATGAAGAATTGAAAACTGTACCATTTAATGATCTCTATGCCCAAGACGGCCTCCAACCTTCACATTACCTTGACTGTACAGTAGGTTGAGGAGTACTTAAAGACCATAAAACAAGAAAGGAAAAAAAATGTCTTAAATTAATCCAGAAAAGCAAGCTTAGGAAAAAGTCTTGATCTGATCAAGCGTCTCATTATCTGTTAAAGCTCCCAGCTGATCTCAATGAGTTATTTATCCTTAGTTTTCTCTTCAGTTCCTGACCTTGATCCAGAGTTATTAAATGAGATACCCTTCTTTATAGAATGAAATCCCAAACATGACTTTTTGAAACATTTCAAGCATAATCCAGTGAGTCAGTATGTGAGTTGTTATAAAGCCTTAAATCTGAAATGAATCTCCTAAAGCTAATTAAGTAAAAGTTACATGAACTTGTATTCCTGGATAAAATGATGAACCAGCACTGCTCTTTTCCGTATGATATAGTAGGGATAGAAAAAAAAAAATTAAAATTCTCTGCTTTGTACAACTGACTGCCCTTCAAACTGTAAAAAAAAGAAAAGTAAATCTATGTTATTGATGTTTAGGGTCAGTCCACTAGACCTACAACAGATGCTCTCTGTTAACCCCTTTTCACCCCCCCCTCCCCCCCCCCTCCCCCAACAGAGGAAGAGAAAGAGGATAAGGGAGAGAGACTTATGGTTGGCCCC
>JAVSBS010025723.1:0-29775 GCA_033124195.1 Coracias cyanogaster
AGAATATGATTTTGGTACACAGGCTCTTTTGGTTCTAGTTTACGATACTCTCGGGCCTCCTAGCTTTCAAAGGTCTTCTAGGATCCCTTCTTTAGCACTTTCTTGGCACCTGACTCTGTGGTCTTCACCTCCTCAATTTACGGCATCTTTAAGTGAGAGGTGGTGTTATCCTCATCTTGGAAGGCCTGTCTGAAAAATATTTTCTAGGTAATTTAGGCCAGTGGACTGGGACTGTGTGAAAATGAATTATTAAGGATGCTCGTCTAAAGCATTTCCTGGGAGGACTGACCCTCTGAGGAAATGGCTTTGCCTACGTTCCCTCTTCTTCCGAGTGGTCCCACAGTTTCCCAGGATCTGACAGGAGAAAAATTGCTCTTCTTTCCGCCTGCCTATCCAGGGAGTTATGGGAGCACTTAGGATGTAGAGAGGAGAGAGTGGGGAGCACCGAGTTATCTTGATTCCAAAACCCAAGGTACCAGGTTTCTGAGGGTGATTTTTAATCTATCTTTGAAAATCCAATGGCGAGCTCAGTTTGGATTTCAGCTTCAGGGAGAGATCATCCTCTGCTTCTGAGGACAAGGGAGTACAGACTGCTGGATGGGTTTTGTGTGAAGGTTATTTTCAGGCTGCAAGCCTAAGTGTGTGTTAGATTTGCCACCACTTAAGGCCTTTAAATTAGTATAGATGCTTTTTGAAAAATATGTTTTAGTCCAGACAGAAAGTGTGCACATGCTGGAGGAATTATAGGAGGAAGTGCTATGGCCTGCAGTACAGACGAGGTCAAATTAGATTATCCTAATGTTCTCTCCAGTGCAAATCCATGAGCTGCAGTTTGCAGGTCTACCAAGGTAGCTAGTGTCTGTACATCTTGGGTCAGAAGCAACACACTTCGTGTGTCCATTAGCAGGAAAAAAATGGAAGTTTGGTTGGGCTGGAGATGAAATGGTTTCCCATTTCATAAAATTCCCAAGTCTGATTTTTGCATTTTGACATTTCCACTTAGTCTCCTATTTTGGTTTGGTTTGTTTTCTTTCCTTGCTGCGTCCAAATCCTCTCAGCCTTGTAAAATAGAAGTGGCAAAAGAAAAATGAAAATCTGTGAGGAGGAAATCCATCACTATTACTTAGGGATAAAGGAAGAAAAGGAGAGGCTGGCATCCCAGCTCTTCATATCAAAATACTTGGTTTTAACAGGCACAAAAGGTGAAGCTTCAAAGAGGATCCCAAATTCAGTGTGAGTTTTGCTGCTTCAAAGAAGGATCACTTTTTTTTTTCCCCTTCCAAAACTATAAATGGAAAACATCGGATGCTGTTTTCCTGAGGATGAAAATACAAAGCAGGTTTTTTTTTTTTTTTTAGTACAGTGACAGAGACTGAGAAGTGCTCTCAAGCTGCCTGTGGTTTGTCAGGTGCAGCTGCTAGGGCTTTGAACATAGTGGGATCTCTGGAAACACTCTGGCTCCAAAACTCAGATCTCTCTGAGATGCAAGCTTAGGCTGTGGACATGCTTTGTAAAGGGGATTATTTTTTCAGCTATAGGATAGAAGCCCTGGAAAGAATTGCATTCACAGGATGTGTAGCCAAGTATCTTGGCTTAAGTTGCATGGTGTTGGAGATCTTTAGACTGCACAAGAATGTGTTTCAGCAGCCTCTCTAGATCCAAGCTACCAGCCTCGCTGAAACCTGAAATGGAAAGAGAGGAGGAAGGTATCTTGCACCTACCACCTCAGGCATAGCTCTGTCTAACTCTCAACATATATATGAGGATGCCTCAGAGGAGCTCGAGGCCCAGCTTCCTTCTTCTCTACTTCAACCTGTAGGAACATGTTCTGTATTATTTTTGGGGGGGAAAAGGAATTGTCCATCAGAGTAATTTCTTCAGACCATTGGGTCTCTGATCTTGTAAGCAAGGTTACTTGTTTAGTATCACAACTGAAAAATCTCAGATCATCTTTCTTTTTCAAGGGTTGGTCTGATGAGGTTTTGCGGTAGAGAAAGTCAAATAAATTGCAAGATAGGAGGCTCAGAACAAATAAGGTCTTTTTGTCCTGGAGCTTATCTAAGATGTGAAATCTTTGCCCCAGGATGTTGTTGTTGCTAAAATTTGCCTAGGCTCCAAAATGATTGGATAAATTAATGAAGTTCTTTTAAATACACAAACACCCCTTTGAATTCAGGAAATCCCCAAGTCACAAATGGCTTGGAAGATGATGGAGTAGCCTGGGGTCTATTGTGATATCCCTGCGTTGTCTTTGTGGTCTTCCAGAGGTGTCCGTTGTTGGTTGGTAACTTGGGGGTGTTGGGCAAGGTGGATGTCCGCTCTAACTTGGTGCAACCAGTCTTTGGTTTGTCATTAGAAGAGAAGTTGATCCTTTCAGAAACTGGAAATATAGAGGTACTGAAAGAAATGGGGGCGTGGATCCAATTCAGGTGTTTGAATTAATGGTTTTCTTGTGTGCTTTTCCATTTTGTGAAGCAGAAGTGCGAGAAATATATTCACAATGATGTCTTTGCATGACTCACTAATCAGTTGTGGCTCCAAGGGTGCTCGAAAAGTGCTTAAAAACCATCTGCGTCTCTCCCTGGGCCTGCAGGTAATCTGCGTATGTGGATGAGTTGGTCATGAAAGCTCAGCCTCTCTGTGAGGCAGATCGTGCCCAGACAGAGATCTGCTCTCTAAAAATATCCTGGAAGTAAACAAGAAAAAAGATCTGCTGATGTTTGAGGATGATTCTGACCTTTAGGCTGCCATCTAATACTCAGTCCAAATTCTAGACCGTTTGCCTGAGACAGGTTCTGAGATACCACTTGGGCAACAACTCTAGTACTGTCCCGAGCAAGAGAAAACCACCGTATCTGAGGCGCTGGATTTGATGAGGGTTTGCGTGTCTGTCACAAATGCATATTCATGTACACCTGCCAGAAAAATGGTGTGGTTGACTTGGCTATATGCAGTGAGTTTTCCCTGCTGACTAACTGGAGAACCGTCAGATACTGATGGGGAATTTCTTTAAAGGTGGACTTGTTCCTGTGCTTACAGTGGGTATGATTTCCCTTGCTTTGGATTGGGAGAATGCTAATTAATTAATCCTTAATCTGCTGCTCTCTGGAAATTTCAGGGATCAAAGCTACTTTCAACCTGCTGTGGATTTCCAAACTGGATTTTGGATTTTCTTCCACAGATCAGAGGGCAATTTATGCAAATTCTCATGTGTAACATGGTTGCAATGAACAGATGGGGAGGGGAGGCAAAGGGGAATCTGATCACCTCTCTTGCAGCAGTAGGCAGTTTGGCTTTTGGTAACAATGCCTCTGGAACAAAGGGTTCTCTGTGCTCCGCATCTGGTAGGCAGATAGCCAAAAATGCTGTAGCTGTAATGGTCATTCAGGTCTTCAGTGGTTCATCTGATACTTGCCAGGTGCCTGTGGTGCAGTGCAAGAGTGGGCAGGAACTCCTGGACAGGCTGTCCTGCTCACCTGTGGCATGGAGCGGGCTCTGTCCCTTGGCCGAGTCTCATTCTCAGAGTTTTGAGAACGGCTCTGCAGAGCAGGGTAAGAAGGGTCCTTGTGGCACCGTATGGGCACAGCACGTCTGCTCCCTGGTGCCGGGCTCAGGGTTGGTGTGTCCTCCTCCCCAGAGCAGGCCTGTCCTGCTTGAGCAGCTGGGAGAACCTTGCAGGGTTGCTAATGCCCTCTCTTGACAGGATGGCCGAGTTGTTTCTAGATTGTTTGGATTATATTTTCCATGTTGGAGCTGTCTCGGCAGTTATTCTGCCTGTTTTTTCTACAACAATGTTGCCATGGTTCCTTCTAGGACCAGCTGAGCCATCCTTAGTTGCTCTTCAGGTGGAAGATGCCTGTCTCTGCAAAGCCTTCACTTGAGTATTTACAACTTTCTTCAAGATCTCTCCATGTGGAAATGCGTCCAACATTTCTCATGAAACATGTCGGAAATGTTATTCTTTAAATCTGCACGAGGCTGTCATTGGCTTCCTCTTTTGCAGACACCTCTGTGCCAAGAAGATTCAGAGATACTAGAGTGGAACGAAGTCATTGAAAAAAATCAGGCCTTTTGGCCAAGGCCAGGTGAACGGTACCACCACTTGTTTTGGTATGAAATACCTCCTATCTGTGCAACTGAAGGAGGTGGCTAGGCTGAGAGCTGCTTTGGTGGAGACTCCTTTGAAACCTGTGACTCTCACTTTCTCTTCCTGTCACCACCACACTGCTCTGTCAAAACCTGGTGCTGGTTTGAGAAAGGTCTGTCTCCTCCTCTGGGGAAGGTGCTGCCCTCCTGGAGGTCTCAGCAGTGGCAAATCCATGGAGGATTAGAAGAGCTTCCTCCCAAGGGACAAACCCTTTCTCACTTTCTGAATGCGTTACCTCCACTAAGCCAAAGCATTTCTCTTTCTTCCACTCCCATTTGGTTTTCCAAACCTAGAGAGAGCCACTGGAGACAGAATTGAGAGGAGTTGATGTTAGACAGCTTGGGTTTAGGACTCAGGGGGGTAGTACCTACCCCTGAACTTCCAAAGAAGCCCTCTCCTGTGGTAGGGTTCCTTAGGAAGGGTAGACCTGTGGACCACGAGTAACTGCCCTTGGGACCCGCTCTTTTTTCCTTGACAGTTTTGACCCTTACATTGTTCCTCAAAATGAACAAACCTTGAACTTCTAGCCTCGGATGTTGGATAACTGCAGCCTGGACCAGCAAGTTAGAACGTTGCCCGAGAGAGAGCCTTGACCACTAAGCTAAACAGTTTTCCAGTAAAGTGATCTGCTTCTCTGACTATGTTTAAAGAATTGAAACAAATATTTATTTAAGGGGGGGGAAGAGAATGGGGAGAATAACAAAGGCGATTTTGCTGGGTGAATTGTCTTAAGTACAGTTACGAACATAGATTGTTTCCACACCCTATTAAAATGAACTTAGGAGTGTTTCTGAAACTCTTCAGTGCTGTTTTCCCCAGCTTCTCCTACATCTCGTTATTAACTGACAGTTTTGTCTCTGCCGGCCCCCAGGGGCTGCCTGGAGGTGGCACCTCCGTTCCTGCCCCGCTGAGGGCCCAGACCCCGCCACTCCAGCTCCGCGGCCCGCCGCTGCCTCAGCCCGGGCCCGCTGCCTCCCTGGGGGCCGAGCAAGATGGCGGGAGGGAGGCGGGCGGGCCGTGGCCGGGCCCGGGGCCCGGTGTCCTCGCGCGGTCGGTGTGCGGGCGGCGGGGCGGGCGCGGCGGGGCGGCTTTGTGCACGGCGCTAATCCCGGCGGCAGCTGCCATTGGCGGCCGCGTTGCCGTGGCGACGGCCCCGCCGGCGGCCGCCTTTGTTGGGGCCCGGCGCGGCCCAGCCGGGAAGGCCCCGGCGCGGCGGAGAGGAGCGGGGTGGGTGTCGGTTCGCCGCCACAATTGCAGCCTGCTCACAGCCGGTTGTGGCTGCGGGGTCGGTGCAGGCCCGCCTTGCCTACGGCCTGGGGCTGGCCTTTGGTGGGAGCCGGCTGTGGTGCCTCGTCCCTATAGCGCCTGGGGAGAGGGGCTGCCCGGGTGTTTGGGTAGTGCTGAGGCAGCCAGTCCCCATCCCCTTCCGTAGCTCCAAGACCGGGGGGGTGATGGAGAGAGCTCGGAGGGATCTCGCGTGAGGCCGGACCCTTGGGCAGGGAGCTGGAAATGGCCGCTCTCAGTGGACACCAGTGAGGCCTTTCTCTCAGCTCTGCAGTGTCCTCTGGCCTTTGTAGGCTCCAGCATGACTCCAAGGCCAGGTTAGATGGGGCTTTGAGCAACCTGCTCTAGGGGAAGATGTCCCAGCCTGTGGTAGCGGGGTTGGAAGTAGATGATCTTTAAGGTCCCTTCCAACCCAACCTCTGCACCCCCCTGAGTTGCAGGGCCCTGCTTTAGCTCACGGCACTGGCTGCCTGAGACCACCCAACTCACTGGACCTTGGAGGGAGATGAGAAGATGCTCATGTATAGGCTTTGTCGGCAGTAAAACCCCCCAGTGATAGCTGTACACAGGCTTTGGGCCCTTGAGTCAAGTGAGTGGGGTGAGGCTATTCCACATGTCTATTTATCTATCTGTGATGTAGCTCATGGCAGGAAACAGCTTTCAAATAGAGTATGTGTTACTGTAAATATATTTTCACAAGATGTTTTGGGATACTGTGTAGACACCTGATTGCAAAGCACCAGCAAGAAACTTAAGGCTCAGGCAGAGGAAGGCCACAGCTCTCCTCTCAGCATATGGAGTGCGATTTGGGGTGAAGCAGTTGCATATCTCCCAGCTCTGAGTGGCGAGCACCACGTGAGTGCCATGACCATTGCCTGCGACGTTGCCTGTGAGGTGGTTTTGTTTGTGGATGTGTGCTGGGCTCTGCCACTTGCAGCTGCTCCTGCTCTCCAGGCTCTGCAAAGGAGAGGTTGTCGCTGTGGCTGATCAGACAGAGTAAGTCATCAGCTGGGCTCTGCTCATCCCCTCTGGGTCTTCCTTTCTCATGCGCATCTCTTATTGGGATGGGTTTGTGGGCTCCAGCTACCCAAGTGGAAGTCTTCGGGAGTGGCACTGCCACAGAGTGCTGTTGCCACAGCTTTCTCCCAGTGTTTGCTGGGGAGGACAGCTATGTGGCCAGCCTTTTTGTGAACTGGATGGAGGAATGGATCTAGCTTGAAAAATGAACAAAAACAGATAGTAAAACCTTCTGAAATATTTTAAAGCCACATCAGGTTTCCCCCCAGCATGTCACAGCACCTTGAAGGGAAATGATGCAGGGGCATGAGCTGGTGGTGATGGGGAATGGCCGTGTGATGAGCTGCCATCAGCCCCCAGCTCCCTGGCTGTGTCCTGGGAAGCTGCTGAGGAACTGCTTTGGGTCTGTGTGAAGCTTTACATCCCCCATGGCTCCCAGTGAATGCCTGGCATGTTTCTCAGGTGTTTGTTGACTTGGCTGAGGGAGGCTGAGCCAGGACAAGAAGAGAGTGGGAGCCAGGTGTTCTGTTGTCACCTCTCACTTTTGCAGAGTGGTTGTGGTAGACAAGCCCAAGGGCATCAAAGATGATCTCTGTCTACTTATGATGGCTCTGTAAACGATTCTCATGGCACTGAGGTGGAGCCGGGCGCCTCGTGTCGTCCTGGGGGGCCAAGAGCCCCTCTCCCTTCCCTGACTAGGGCTGTGGGCTCCCCACGAGCGAAGCCAGTGGGTGCCACCAGGTATGGGCAGCGTTCTGTGCTCACCAGTGGGCTGTTCTGGAGAAGGTGGCAATGCAGATACTTCCCGAGGATGAGGCAAGGGAGTAATCCTGCGGAGCTGGGGATGATGTGCAGGGCTCGCTGCTTGGGGAGCAGCTATGGAGGAGGAGGAGGAAGAGGAGGAGAAGGATGAGGGCAGGGGCAGCTGCTGGCCGGAGACTGCTGCCTCCCCTGAGTACTTGCACGTCCAGTTTCATAATCGGATTAAGGCAGTGGTATTAGAGAGGAGGGATGGGTCAGTGGGACAGGTTTACACTGGGGCTTACACGGAGGGGATTGAAGTGTATTTTTTAACCCTGTTCGGCCTGGCCAAGGCAACACCCGGCGGGAAGATGGGGGGAAAGTGGCACCAGGCGGGGATGTGCTCGCCGGGGAGAGCAGCCCCAGGGCGGCTGGGGGATGGGGCCGGCCGCCCCTCCCCCCGGGAAGGCAGCCTTGCTCAGGCCTTGCAGTAAATTTGCTCTAATTACAGCCTCCAGCAGTGGGAAACCTCACTTAGAGGAAAGGCTTCTCTGGGGTGGGGGCGGGGGCGCTTCCCAGGCAGGCTCTGTTGTCTGAGGCCTCCGCTTCCCCTGTCGCTGGGAGGAGGCCCCTTAGTCCTCTCCCCTCTCCAGCTTTGCTTCTCTCCCCCCCTTTAATTCTCCTCTCCTTTGAGGCCGGGATTTGGGAACAATGCCTTCCCTGCTCCTTGCCCCCCGGCTGCAGCCGCAGGCAAACAATTGGGGTCGCTGGCTGCCAGGGGCCGGGCGAGGGGCTCGGCTCAGCAGCACCTGCGCTACGATGGGCTGGTGGGGGGACCATGCTGGTTGTGGCCTGGGGAAGGGCCTGGTGTGGTACCTGATGTGTGTGTGCACTCACACCCTCTTTCTGGGGACACGAGGTTTCATCTTGATCCTCTCAGGTTTGGAGGCCTGGAAAGCTCTGTGCAAATGTGTCGAAGGATGCTCGTGGCAACAGCAGTAATCTGATGAGAGCCTTTCTCTTTGCAGGTGGACGATGCGATGCTGATGTTTGACAAGACAACCAACCGACACCGAGGTGAGAGATGTCTTCTGGCTGTAGGAGAGGGTTTGCAGAGGGTTTGCCTCCTGCCTTGCCTAGGGAGGGGTTAGTATCCCAGCAGCAGGGGATGCGGGTCGCAGCTGCTCTTTATCTTGCCTCCAGTCGCCCCATCCTTTTGCATCTGCATCCTTTACCAGCGTCCCTCGTAGCACAGAGAGCTTTTGTCCAGTGCGTTTCCTGTGCTGTAAACTCGCCGAGTTGCAGATATGTGAGAGGAGACAGCCCCCTCCCCTGCCTGCTTACCTCCGTGGCTCCAGCCCGCAGTGTGTGTCTTACCTTGTCCCGAGTAATCTGAGCTTCAGGAAAGCTGACACGAGAGCCTGAAGAGTGCCTGCTTCTCGCCCCTTCCTCGGCCCAGAGCCCACTTGTGCTCACAGGTCACCTTTTCTTACCCGAGTCTTGCTGGTGGAGTCTGGTTACAGGATGGGAGCAAAGCTGTAATATTTGTGCTATCCAGACCCAGCCCACCCATGGGCGTCCCTGCCTCCCGCTTTCCTGGTGAGTCTTCAGCCCTGGTGGCGTGGCAGGGCTCAGCCCTAGCATTGCACCAGCTCGGAGATTTATTGGCAACAACTTAACCTGCAAACTTAGCTTTGGCATCTTCCAAATCAGGTCCAGTAACAACCCTGTGCTGGGCCACTGGCATGTCTGTGTGTTGTTTGAAGCACTTCCAAGCACCTCTGCCCCCAGATCAGCAAGGGAACGCTCCCTTCTGCTCTCACTACACTGTGTGCCCTTCAGGTTTTTGCTTTTTTCTAAAGCCATCAAAGCTACTCTGCCTGGCCTCCATGTTGTTCCAGCTTCCACTTAAAAGGGAAGAAGCGTTAACCCCTTTTCCTCCATGGGCGCCTCCTAGTCACTAGTGCAATTAAAGAGTTGTTGAGCGTTTTGGAAGGAGCAAGGATTGCTGCCAGCCGCTGTGTTGGCAGCAAGGGGCTCTGCCCAGGGTGCCGCAGGCCTGGTGGGGGTCTGAGAGGGCTCAGGACTGGTTTTGGCATCAGAGTTTTGCTCTTGAATTCCCTTGTTCCTCTGCTCGAGGGTGTTGAGGTGAATGGTGTGAAACTACCTGGACACAGACAGATGGAGGAGTTTATGAAGAGCCTTTTCTAGCTGTATGGAGAAAAAGTGGGATTTTTGGCAGCAGATCCTCATCTGTTTCTCAAAGTTATTTTGAAGCACCATGGAATTGGCCAGTTTTGGAAAGCGGAAAGCTCTGCTTAATCCCAGCCTGCTTGTAAGACAAGCTTAAAGACATCCTCCCACCTGCCTTAGTTTTCCGGAAGCAGCTACAGTCAGCTGAGGGGAGTTTAGTCTGCCCACCCGAGCTGGTCTTTGCCAAAACTGTCAGCAAAGGGGTTGGTGAGAGAAAGAAGGTGTGAGCGTGGGCCAGGAACACACTGTCCGATACTAACCTTACTTTGGTGAAACTGCAATTGCTTTGCTTGTGTGTATGTGTCTTGCTCTGTACAACCGTGTTGCCAATACTTGCCTGCTTATGCAAGGCTTTATGACTGGTGACTGCCGAGGAGATGTGCAGGGTGTTATTGCTCGTGGGGTGTGTTTAGCGAGGATGGTGATGTCCTGGCAAGCAGCTGTTCATTTCTCCACTGACTCTTTGTGTCAGTGTCTGCAGGGATCCTCCCCAGCATTACAAGCCACGTGGTTTGCCTTGCAAATAGCAAAGTTAAAAAAAAAAACAAACACACAAAACAACAAAACAAAAAACTTGGCTTTGAGAGCAGTTGGGTTCAGAGTGGGTGAGAAGTACAGGACGAGGAGGAAAGGAGAATCTGTAAAAGGATGGTCCTGTTCTTTTTGGGCATAAAAGCAGGATTTGCTGGAGAGGAAAGATGAGTGACAGCTGTTTTAGAAAGCGCTGATTGTACCATCCTCCTGCCAATAAAAGGATGAAGGTAGCGGGTGCAGACTGCACAGAGCTCTAACCTGATCGAGGAGTTTTGCCTTTTCTTCAGGGTTTGGGTTTGTCACATTTGAAAGTGAAGACATTGTGGAAAAAGTGTGTGAAATCCACTTCCATGAGATAAACAACAAAATGGTGAGTGTTTGGGGCAGAACCTGGGGGAGAAGGGACGGATGTATGCGATAGAGCAGGGCAGCAACACAGGGGCAGGGTGTGAGGCACTTGGGTCCCGATGCACTTTCTCTGCAGTGAGGAATTGGATTGAGTCTTTTACTCAAAATCACAGCGGCCAGTCTGGGGAAGAAGCTCACAGTGCAGAGGTGAACCAGCACAATACTGAGCTTTCAAGAAGAGTTAACTGTAACGAGGGATTGTGCAGTACTTAGAGGGCTTGAAGTTATATGAAAACTCTTGGTGGCCTGGGAGACGGCAGGTTTCACTTTTATTTAGAAATGAGGAAAATTAGGCGTTGAGGCCTTTGTGCAGGGCCAAGGCAGGGCGTTGAGGGCAGCTCCAGGAGAAGAAGGAGCAGTGTGTGAGCTCCCTGTTGCCTGTGGTGGCTGCAGCACAAGGGGCACGCTGTCAGTGTGCAGGCTGGAGGCAGGGATGCTAGAGAAGGACATGGGAATGGGCTGCCGGCGGTGGCCAGGGCTGGGGAGTGCCCCGTGGCAGCAGCCCTGCCTGGCCTGCAGCCCAGCTCTCTGGCTGCTCCCTGTGTCCGTGGCAGCCGAGCCTGATCCTTCCTTTCTTGTGGCAGGTGGAGTGTAAAAAAGCCCAGCCGAAGGAGGTGATGTCCCCCACGGGCTCAGCCCGAGGGCGGTCCCGAGTCATGCCTTACGGGATGGATGCCTTCATGCTGGGGATCGGCATGCTGGGTAAGCCCAAGGACACATCTCCTCCCAGCTCCCGGCCGTGCCAGGCAGCAGCTTAGAGGCTTTATTCCGAGGGCGGCCAAGGGCAGCTCTCCCTGGTGCAAGGCGGGGATGCTGGCAGGGGGTGCCGAGACCTGTTTGCGATCACAACTTGCCCTCTGGTGGCACCTTGAAAAACTGCAAAGTTGTCACTGCTTGCCCTGCGAGGGGCACAGCCATGTGCTGGGCAGCTCTGGGCCTCTGCAACTCCAGTGTCCCGCACTGCCATAGCGGGTAGATGACAATTCTTTAATGCCTCTTGTGCAGCAGGAGGTAGCTACATAGCTGAACTGAGTGTGGAGTAACCTGTGCCCAAGCACCTTCCTCCCATAATTCTACAGGCTTTCTGGTTAATTAATTGATCCAAGAGCCCCTGAGCTTCCACTTGAAACAGTGGTCTGTATAAATGTCCTCACTGCCACTTAAAGACTGTGAAAATGCCCTTAAAGTTCTAGTTAAGCTTTGTCTCGCTTTGTTCCTTTTATCTCAGAGACAGCAAGTATCTGGTATTGCAGGGAAAGCTATACACTTATTGCAGGACTGTCTTGTGAGGAGAAATTGGTGACAAGCAGGCTGGGTTTCATGTCTGTCCATGATTCCAAGGCAAACGTATTCATATAAAAGATTTTAAAAGGAAAGAAGTCCCTTTTAGCCTCCACTTCCAGGTCTACAAACCTTTGTGCCTGGATCTGAGAGTCAAGCATGATCCTTTCAGTGCAAGTGCTGTTCCTGGCCGGCCTCCCTCCCAATGTTCGTTCTATCCAGGCTTGAGCTGACCCAAGAGCACACTATTTGCCCAGGATTGTTGCTGGGCAGGATGTACTCAGCCTGGTTCTCCTTGCTAAGCCTGCCGAGTAGCAGTTAGTCACTGAACAAAACCCCAAAAAGGGCATTTTTTTCCCCAATGTTTTCACTTGACTTATTGAAGGAAAATAAATCTCCAGGCTGTGGTTTTGAGTTTTGCCTTTCCTAAGCCATCTGAATTTTAAATCAGTAGGGCTCAAGCTGAGTCACTGGGAAATCCACGTACTCATGTTTTGGGAGAACTCAAATCAGATATTCATCTCTGAGTCAATGCCTTGCGTTCTCACCAGCTTATTCTGTATAGGTGGCTAGCTTCCTGGGGAATGGCAGGAATTGTCCTCCCGCCCGGCGCCAGGAAGAAGCACTCTGCCTGCATTCGCCAGCACTTCTAGTGCAAAAGTGACGCAGAGCTATTGAGCTGTTCAAATGCCCCCACCTCCCTGATCTCTGATTTGTAAATCCAGCTGATGCATCAGAAAGCCTTAATCTGCAGAGCGATGAGTTTTTGAGAAGGAAGCCTCCATGTCCTTACATGTTTAGAGTGAGGAAAAAAATTCAGTGGGCCTTCTGAAACTCTTCTGCAGACTTGCGTGTGTTGTGTGCTCTGCCCGGCAATTTCCTGGGGTTTCTGCTATTAGCCTTATTCGTGCTTTCTGACACTAATGGTCACGCTGCTTGTGAGCAGGTAGGCACTGAGGCCATGGACCCTGTGAGCTTGCAGTTAACAGAGCTCTTTTCTCTTTCCCCAGGTTATCCAGGCTTCCAGGCTGCCACCTATGCGAGTCGAAGTTACACTGGCATTGCACCTGGCTACACTTACCAGTTCCCTGGTGAGTGGTGCTCCCTGCTTGGGTTTTTTGGTCTGCCTTCAGGTGATGGGGGTCACCCTGGCATGATCTGTGACCCAGGCTCTGCCTCTTTCCCCTGTTTGGTCTTTCTTTAAATTGGAGACGGATGTGGAAGGGGGAGGGGAGAAGCCCTGGAATAGGTGGGAACAGCCTGTCCTTCATTAGGATTATCCTCACACTCCAGTGGCAGGAAAAGCCCAAGGCTGCTCCGATGCCCTTTATGTTAGCCTCCTCCGTAGGGCTGCTGCTGTGACACAGAAGGGCCCCTGCAGCTCTGCCTGTCTCGCTGCCTTTGTGTGTGTCTGTCTCTCTTTACAAGAGTTGCCACTGCTCTGAAAGTAGCACAGAATTTTAAAATGTGGCTTTCCATGGGCCAGGGAACTCCTAGGCTCTTGAAATGCAGGCGCCTGCAACACTATAGTTATGTTCTGAACAGTGCCTGGACCATTAGGCAGCCTCCAGAAAGCATCTGCTGGGGCAGTGGGCTGCAGATCCTCTGCAAACTGGGTGGTTTCAAGCTTCCAACCCTGCCATGTGCTCAGAACATGGATTCTGCGATCAATGGCTGGAGCCTGCTGTGCAGCAGCTGCTCACAGCTTTCTGGGGCCTTTTCTCCCTCCCACTCTCTGTGAGGCAGGGGAACAAGGCAGAGCACATGCAGGCAAAAGACTGTCTTGCTGTTTTCTAGAGAAGTGGCAACTTTGAGCATCCCTTCCTTACTCCATCCCTCAGTGTGATGGTTTATATATGAAGTCTTGATGTTAGGGGCTGGGACCAGGAAGTTTCCTCTTTGCCTGAGGCGAGCCCAGGCTGACTGTGGCTGAAAGTTGCTGTTGCCTCTCAGCTGCCTGGAAGGTCTCCCTGAATCCAGTGTATGGGTCTCAGTTGTAGTGGCTTCAAATGCCTCATTGTAAACCCGTGCCCAGATGAGTGTGGCATCTACTGAGCACCCACTGGCACGGCAGCTGAGAGGTCAGCTTGGATGGGTTGCTCCACGGCCAACCGGAGGCTGTACAGTGAATCTTGTGCTTGTCCTGCTTTGGCCAGATTTATTTTAAGGATAAATGGATCATTGCAGTCTCCAGGGCGGGAGTCCAGCACCTTTCAGCACCAGTTATAAATTAGTTTAACTGATCTGGTCACAGTCTCGCTGCAGGCTGCTCCCCCCAGCAGACCCCGGCTGCCGTCTCTCTGTGGGGTCTTCCTTGGGGTGTTTGATGAGTTCCTAAGCTGTCTTGCATTTCGTTTTTAGAGTTCCGTGTAGAGCGGACCCCTCTCCCGAGTGCCCCCGTCCTCCCTGAGCTCACAGGTCAGTCCCGCTCATTTCCTACACTCAGAAGCTGGAAGGGGAGAAGGGGGCTGTGGGCTGTTCCAGTGGTGTCACTGCTCCACAGCCTGGCACAGTTAGACTGGAAATGTTCCTTATTTCCTCTTCCATCTGTACAAGCGCCATCCAAAGCCGGGGCTGGGAAGATGGAGAGGCAATCAGAGCCATGTGTATTGCCTCTGAGAAGGGCAATGCAGGTCATACCAAATGAAGGCATGTAATCCTTAGATGGCGTTTCCTGCTGCTTGCCTTGTTTTTAGCTCCTTGCCCCAGGCTGGGTGTAAACCAGATATGGAAAACTGCAGAGAGCAGAGTGGCTTCTCAGAGGTCTACAAATGACCTTAACCTGAGCTGCTGCAAAGACAAGATTTGGAGTGCTGGGAGGAGGGAGAAGGTGTGGGGGCCCTCCTGGCTACTCTAATCCCATTTCCCTGTGCAGGAGGGGCTGCAGGGAATGCTTTCCCTGCTCCGTTTGGTGCAGCTCCCCAGCTACTTCCACACAGACTTCCTGGGCAGGAGCGAGCGTGGTGGGACTCTACGAAGTCATGCAGTGCTCATAGGGAACTGTGGAATGAAACGAGGGCAGAGGACCATTCTCTAGAGACTAGTCCTGGCTTAGTGTCCTCACAGTGCAAATACCCTCTGAATTCTCAGCCCCTGGGTTGTGTGCAGTGTGTTCTATCTAGGTGATGCTCCTTCTGTCTTCCCTCCCTCCCACGGCCATGTTTTCCCCAGGTCTGTTGTGTCCATGGTTTTTGTTGTAGAAAAGCAGCTTTGTGTAGCACCCTGCTCCCTATGTGCCATCTCATTTCCGTGGTGTTCTCCTCTCCAGCGCTTCCTTGCCTCCACCTGTTTCAGAGTTTGAATCTCTCTGCATTGAGGGTGTGGAAAAGCTTCCTGAGAAGCTCTCCTGGAATTATCAGTCCCAACAGGCTTGAAAGGGGGTTTCTGTGGCACAGAACTGTGTCAGTCCTCAGGGAGTCTGTTCCTGAGGATGCTGAGGTTGGCAGCCACCAATGAACAAATTGCCCTGAGGAAGGTAGGGGGGAGACCAAACCCTGGCTGCCTCGTAATAAAACCCTTCCCCAACACCATGTATGCAACTGCAGAGGCACCTGGCCCCCACCTCTGAACCTTTTGGTTGCCAAGCAAAGGAGTTATGGGCCCAGTTCTTTATTTACGTATGTGTCTTTCAGCAAAGCCCATAAAATTTGTAGAGGGATGTCGGTGACTTGGCAAAAGTGCTTTTCCCTCTGAGATCCGCCCCCGGCTGCCCTGTGCCTTTTCCTAGCAGAGGTGAATTGCTTGGGGCCTGGCTGTCACCGGTGGCTGGGGTGCACCAGGGCTTTTTACAACAAGAAGTTATTAATGCTGCTGTCCTGGCTGGATGCCACGTTAGCTTACAGTCCTGAGTGTCTCACTGAAGTACCAGCTGGGGATCGTGGCATTCTTCCCTTCCTGTTACGCTTACCTACTGTTAAACAGTCTCTGTGCAGCCTCTTGGCTAGGCCAAGAGCTGCGATTCCCATGTATCGGCTGGAGTTGGTCCCGTGGAGGGCAGGGCCCCCTTCGCTCCTACAAAGGCCCAGCGAGCTGCACGGTGCTCGAGGGCCCTTGTGCCTTCAAGTGGATGCATGCGCACAAACGAGCTGCGTTTTATGGGCTTGGCAAGTGGAACTGAGATGAGGGGATAGCACAAGCAGGGATGATTGCTCCAGCACATGGAGAGCTAACATGCAGGTGCTTTGTCATCTCCACACAAGCTGTGTCTAAGGAGATAGACTGCAAAGGCAAGAAGGGTTTTTCCTGGAAAAAGGACTGGAGTCTTTTTGAGAAGACCTGGCCTCCTTTCTCAGTACAACCAAGTTCATTCGGCTGTGTTAGAGACCTGAAGCACTGATGAGGCAGGAGGGTGGCTGCCAGCAGCCTTTCCTCCCTGGAACAGCATCTTTGGGGTTGCTGCGAAGCAGCAACATGCTCCCGTTGGCCCAGGGCCTGTAATGAGCGGCTAACCCAGATATAAGCCTCATATGACGTCTGCTTGAAACAGGCTGGTGCCTGCTACTAAATATTCCCTTATAAGCTAGTCTGGGTTTCAGCCTTAACACGATTGATTTGTTCTGACCTCTTTTTATGGTGCTCTAAACAGAATCACAGTGAATTTCACATTCAGGCATGAAATGCTGACCCAGTCATTTTAAGGGCAAAGAGAAACATACTGGCTTAGATGCCTCCTGCCCGAGGGCTGGATGCCTGTGGCAGTAGAGTTGGGAATTAAAACTGCTATGTATAAATTAAGACTTACTGTTTTAATTAAGCCATTTCTAGTTCCTGCTCCCTAGGTATATGTTTCCTACTCTTCTACAATGAACAGCAAGGGTTTGAGCAGCTCAGGAGCAAAACTGGGGGTGGGGAGGAGAGGATGGTATGTCTTGAGCAGAGTAGAGAAATAGGGAGAAAGAAGCTATTAAGCTGTTATTCAAGAATAGTACCAAGGGACAGAGAGGCGACACTGAGCTGTCAACTGCTGAGCTGCTGTGTTTCTTCACATTTACAGCCTAAATCTGGATCTGTAGCTTCAAATTAAGTGCATCTTGCAAGATAAATAGCAACAGGATCTATCTGAAATCGCCAACTTATGGTTCAGCTCTTCCATGTCGAGCCCTCAGCTGCTCCAGCGAGTGGGCTTAGCAGAGCCTGGCTAGTGAGTTCCCCGGGCATTCACTGTGCAGAGGGATACTAATAAATGCAGGGTTGTGCATTTCCTTATTGTCATCCTTGGATGTCCTGTGTGATGCAGTAAGCCTGTACATCTGTGTGGGCCTGGTATTTGGCAGTGGGAAATGAAGGCTTGTGTTGAGAAGGTCCCTGTGTAGCCACAGTGCCCCTGAGATGCTTGTTCCTTCTTTTCCAGCAATCCCCCTCACTGCGTATGGACCAATGGCGGCAGCAGCGGCTGCGGCGGCTGTGGTGCGAGGGACAGGTAACTGCCACTTTCCTCCCCAGCTTGGTGTCCTGTCATGGAGGTCTGCAATGGGCTGGGGAGGGGGGTGGGATGGGGCTGCATTTTTGGGATCTTCACTACGTAGTTTTGCTGCCTCCCGTAGGTTCCACCCCCAGTCGCACCGGTGGATTTCTGGGCACCACCAGCCCCGGGCCGATGGCAGAGCTTTATGGAGCCGCCAACCAGGACTCAGGGGTCAGCAGTTACATCAGCGCTGCCAGTCCAGCCCCGAGCACTGGCTTCGGCCACAGCCTAGGGGTGAGTGTTCCTTCTCGGGCTCTGTGCAGGGGGAGGAAGATGGACAGTGGCATGGCCCAGGGGAAGGGGCTACATCTCCATGTGGTGATGGAAGTGAGCAGTGGTGGGCAGCCCCCTCTAAGCCCCCAGCCTGCTTTATGGTCAAGAGATGCCACCCGCCACAGCATCTGCCATGCCACTGCTGAGCCCCAGACCACAGACAGATGGTTCAGGATGGAGCAGCTGGAGCCCACATGCCTGGGCCCTGCTGGCTTTCCCTGACTACCGCTCAAGGTCCTGATCTCTAGACCTTTCACTGACCTGGCCTAGACTTTCTGAGAGCCCATCTTGACCCTGACATAGTGTCCTGCAGGGGTGACATACTCTTTAGACCTGGCACCTCCAACTGAAACTGGCTTTCCCAGCATCTGGACTATAGCTGTTGTCGTGGTAGTAGTTCTCCTTCACTTTTGTTTGCTTAAGAGTGGAGTTTTAACTTTTTCTTTACAGGGTCCCTTGATTGCAACAGCTTTTACCAATGGGTATCACTGAAGCTGGGGACCAAGGAGGCAGGAGGTAAGAGAGCTTCGAAGAGGGTCAGGTAATGAGAGGAGTGAAGTTCTGAGCTGGCCACCATGCTTGGGCTCTCAGCAGGAGCTGTGGATGCCACTGGGAGGCTTGCTGGCTTGACCCAGCCTGCCAGAGTCCTGTAGCCAGCCTGGGGCTCTCTTCTGCACCAGAGGCTTGGCAGGTTGGGTTTCCAACTTACGCCCCACAGGCTGGGAGTGCTGTGGAGAGGCTGCTTAGTGTCTGGGCACAAAGAGGAAGAAAATGGGAGCACTGACAGAAATATGAAAGGTCTGCAGGGTTGGCCAGAATCACAACCCAGTGGTGATCTTGAGAGACAGGCTTGGCTTCCCTGTGTGGCTGGGGAAGCCTCCTCCATGCAGCTGGTTGTTCTCACTGCTGCTGAGACCACTGTCTCTGGGGAGAGAGACTTCCTCCTCTCCTGCCTGGGAGAAGGGCAAGAAGGAAAATATGAGTCTGATCACTTCTATTCTTGGTCCTGGGCCTGAGAAGGAACTGGTGGATGGCCTCTGCTTTGCAAACATAGCTGAAGTTAGCTGGCTTAAAATTAAAAACCCCCAGCTTTTCAAAAAGGAGGGCAAAAATTTGCAGGGAACAGTGTCCAGAAAGGAGCCCATGGCAGCCTGGCCAGGCTGCCCTGAGCTGAGTGTTGGAGAAACAGCTTGATTCCTGCAGAGGCTTCGGGGGCCAGGAGTGCTGTGGGGCTGGGCAGGCAGGTGGGCTGCATGGCCCGTGGGGCCTTATTTCCAGGCCTGCATGCTGCTGTTAAAGATGGAAGCACCTCTGCCATGCCCTGTCCCTGTGCCAGCGAGATGCAGAGCGAGTCTGTGTTGGGGCAAGTCTGGGTATCAAGTCTTCCTGTCCGAGCACACTGGAAGAAAACCCCAAGAGAAAAGCTGTTGGTTGTTCTAGATCCTGTCCCTTCCCTCCCCTGCTGTGTCCTGCAGATTCCCCAGTGACCTAACCGAGGACAGCGGCTGGAGGATCTGGTGAGCCTCGGGGGATGAGCCACGGTTACCTTTTTCTTGAATCAAACTGCACACTGCCGGCTGGCTGCCAGGCTCCTGCCGCCCTGCCCTGATCTCTCCCTTTGACCAGACCACACTGGACTGAACCCAAGGAGATCATCTCGCTTTCTTACTAACCACCGACGGTTTACGCTTCCCCCCTCCCTGCCCCCAGCCCACCGATTCTTCTTTTATTTATTTTATTAGCTGTTAGGTTTATTTTTTTATTTTATTTTTTTATCTTTTTTTGGGGCTACCCCTTCTTTTTGTTGTTTGCTCTTTCCTGAGCTAGTAGACATATTTTATGAATTGGCTTTGTGATTGTGTTAGGTAGTTTTTATTGAGGAGTATTTTTATTTGGCTTTGAAACTGTTTTGAATATTTTCAACTCTGTTGTTGTCAGTGTTTTTAAAGCACGATATGTAATAAGAATGCAGTTCTGAAGGGAAGAAAGAGACACAGAGAGAGCAAAGGCTGAGAGGAACTGATGTATTTCTATTTTTTTTAAAGAAACTGTTTTTAATTGTTTCTGTTTTGTAAATGTGAGGCTTTGAAAAGTGTGAAACTCCAAGGATCTGAAAATGTTGGACATCGCTATGGAACAAGACAAATGTATATTTTGCTAAGTGAAAAACACTATCCTTACAGCTGAAAGATTTTTTTTTTTTCCTAGGTTTAGTTTTATGTGGGGTTTTCTTTTTCCTCCTGTATAATATGTAAATATCGTGAGCTGAACCTGGCTGCTGCCTGCAGCCTGGCTCCAAGAAGCAGCTCCAGGTCCTGGACTTGGTGCCGCAGCGTGAGCAATACTCTCCAGCAGAATCCTGACAGGACTCCGTTCTTTTTTTGTACACCTTTTACTGTAAGATTTTAAGACCTCTGTTGAGATGAAAGGGGGGTGGGGGGGGGCAGGGGGGGCGCGGGGGTGAAACGTACGGGCCATCGGCTGTTTTGCTGAGCGGGTTAAAGCTGCTTCCAGTTGCTCAATGTACAGACTCCATCACTGGGCTCCGTAGCGCCAGCCTCTGGTTTGGCTTTAGGTAAAGGGCTTTACCGCCATTGCTTGTCTTGGTTACTTTGAAAGGAATTCACTCTCCAAACTCTATCGCTTGCGTCAAGATTTCCTGGGAAAAGGGATCCTCCTCCAGAGGCGAGGGTATTGGAAGGGGTGTCAGCCAGGGCCGGGGGAGACTTGGGCTGTTCTCTGAAGGGCAGGGCGCTGGGTTGGGGAGTCATTAACGGGGGAGAAAAGCATTAGGGTGGTGATTTGGGGGCGGGTTAAGGGCTTCTCAGGGATTATATGAATTATAGAATTGCAGCTTCCCGTTTGCTTTACTCTGTGTTCTGAAGACTGGGGGAATTTGTCCGTTGTCCTGTGCGGGGGTGATCTGGTCCCTTCTCCAGAACCTGCTGGGGCTTCCCCTGGTGTGGTCCAGGCGCCTGCTAACAAGCGCTCTGCCAGGGGAGGCCTCCAGCAGGAGCACACGGGGCAGGTTTGGGTCTGGATTTCAGTGAACCAAAGACCTTGTTAAGGGGGGTGATTAAGCCTTTTATTAAGATGCAGCCAAACTCTTTTCCCAGGGAAATAACAGCTTCATCTTAAGTTTTAAAAATCATTCCCTCTCTTCCCCCAAACTGAGCCCCTGTAAGGGAGAGGGGCGCTTAGAAAAGGACTGGGAGGGCCGCAGTGCCCACGGGGCCCTTCTTCTCTTCCATCCCTCCCCCGTCTGCCAGAGCTTGTCCTGACCTGGGCGATGCGTTTGGAGAGTTCTGTTTAGGTAAGAGGGTACTTAACAGATCAGTACTGAAAACACAAAGCAATAATTTTTGTTACTGAGACAAGAATCTGTATGTCTGTTTTTTTAAATATTTCCTAATTAAAGAAGAGCTGCATTTTATTGGGTTTATTTTTATTCTATATACTTCAAATTTGGGTCTGCGGACAGCGCTTTCCTCCCTCTTGGTATATGCGCTGAACTGCTTCCGTGCCCCCTCCAGACATCCGAGGCCAGCTGTGCTGCTGCTGGGCTGTGATTCACTCTCTGGCCAGTGCTGCCACTGCCTGGAGGCTGGGGCTCCGGTTTCAGGGTGGGCATTTTTTTTAAAAGAAATAAAGCTGTGTTTTTAAGCCAGTAAGTTATTACACTCCGATGTTTGTTCTCTCCACACCTGTAACCCTTTTTCCAGATTTCAGTTTTAAATTCCTAATAAATTATTTGAAAACTGTCCTTCTCTGTTGTTATTTGGGGGTGGGAGATTTTGGAATGGAGGAGATGTCAGGTGAACTTGGACCTGGCAGGAGTTGCATCCTGCCATTAGGATAGAACGCCCAGGCAGGGCTCTGACTTGGGGTTCTGCTCCCAGACTTTGGCAGTGGCCCAGTTTATAATGTGAGGCAGATCTGGTTTTAATAGAGATTGCGTCTCTTCTCTATGTTACAGGGGTTTTGTGCAGATATTTGTAGCTCCAAGAAAGGAGGAGATAGGATGGTGCTTAGAAGTTTGGCTCAGATGCTCTGGATTCAATGACTACAGTGGACCAAGGAGGCTAGATCTAAGAATGAATGAATGTGGAGATGGGAAGAGACGTCCTAAACAGACAACACTACAAGAGAAAGGTGAAATCTTTTTTCACACCCAGAAAGGCTGTGAAATAGCAGGGAACACCGTGCAGCAGGTCTTAGGTCTTAAAAATAATTTAAGGCTCCAGCTTGTAAGTTCAAAAACCAAGTTAAAAGTTGGGATGTCCACAAGCATGCTGAGTACCAGTGGCTTTGTATGCAGCACAGGTTGGGGGAACCCAAAAATAGCATTGGTGGAAAAATCTTTACCCTGCTGGGATTTTTCTCATGAGACGCTCTTGTAATGCTCACATGCGCACTTTCTCACACTCGGTGATCCTCTTGTTGAATTAAAACATGAAATCCGAGATAGGGCGATGTTTTTTATTTGTGACTTTAAAAAGGTCAGTTTGTTGGAAGTTTTCTTGGAAACATCAATAATAAATCAGATGTTGACATGTGAGGAAAAAGGAACTGCAGAGTGTTAAAGTTCATATGGATAAGAGGACAGAGAAATACTAAAAAGAGTAAAGGTGGCCAAGTAGCAAAGGAGAAAGAGAACACTTAGATGGCAACTGAAGGGGAAGTCAGCAGATTGATCTATGAGCATCAGATTAAATCCTTTTTTCTGAACTAACTGGTACAGACTGTCCTTTACATCAGCCTTTAATGTTCATTCAATGTTCTCACTATTAGGACATGAGAATCTTGAATCTGTGACTGGGCATCTCTTTGGCTTTAGCTTACCTGTGAATGGGGAATCCCAGAGAATCTGAGAGCTTGTGTGAGATCAAAAAAGTCAGAATGGCTCTGGTTGTTCACCAGCATGTCTACCTTTAACTAGATGTCCTATGGACATGTTGATGGCCTATGGATACTGAGGGCACTCTGGCACAGGTTCAGGCCCCGTGAGGAGGAAGATGTCCTTATCATCCCTTATAAGAACATGCATTTGAACCTACCGAGGGGTGGTGAGCCCTGAGTTTCCTGAACAAGCACTCTGGTATATTAGGCTGTTGTGGAAAAGGGCTTTGCCTATTCCTCTGCTCTTAAAAACTGAAGGCTTGATTAGTGCTTTGGAAATAAATGCAGACTATCAAAAAGTGAGCAGTCTAGGACCTGTAAGTCTAGATCTAGTGAGTGTGTAAAAATGTCAGACCTGTAGCTCTGACAGTGTTAGGACCTCTGTGGTCTGAACATGGGCACAGTATTTTGGACTTAACCTCTGACTGAACTTGGGAAGCTTTTTCTTACATGTTTTTTATCTTATTTCAAGCTTCCCAACTCACTTTATGCATTGTCATAGAGAACCAAGGGGCCTAAGTGGGTTCTGCTTTGGTGCTGGAGAAACTGCTGTCTCTGAGCTACTGAAGTCTGCTGTGTATGTTGAAACTTCCATGCCCAGTTCATTTGCAGTGTAACTCCCTTAAGGTCATGTGAAAACAGGCACTGTTCCTTGTTAAAGCCAGCTAGAGAGGCTTTCCAGGTTGCTTGGCTCTTGTTTCTTGCCCAGTAGTACTACCTTCTCTACAATTTCTAAGTAAAAAACACGTTCAATTTTTTTCAGTTCAACTCATGCCAAAATGTCATTTGGGGTGAGTGCACAACCTGTGCCTTTTCCTCTGAATTAGGCCAGGCAAATACATGGAGAGATACAGTATTAATGATAAGTGGGATACCATAAAAAGAGGATTCCAGTAGGACGGATATTAGTGTTCCAGCAATTTCCAACATAACTACCCCACTGCTACTGTTTTTTAGTAGAGAGCCTTTTAAAATGTCCAGATCTTTCAGGTTGGCTTCTAATAATAGCATTAAAATAATTTAATAACAAAAATCTAGAGAGCAAATATTTGCCTTCCTGGCTTTCATAAACTCCACTGGCCTTGTCACAACCTGATTCCCGCAGACCTCCGATGGAAGAAGTCTGCATTTAGTAACGTAAATACCAGCTTGTTTATCTCATACCCATGTCAAGGTGAGCTGCTTGTATAAAGAGCTGCGTTTTCTTTAGCAGTGGTCCCTCTGTCAAGACCTCCAAAAATGAAGTCCCTGGCCCTGCTTTTCCTGCTGTCTGGTATGTAGGTGGCACTCGCCCCCCGGGACTGGTGACACCATGCCTAACTCTAACCTTTGTGTCTCTTCTCAGTGGGCGCTGCCAGCACTGCGGTCTCACCCCGGGCCCTGTGGAACTTCCGCAGAATGATCACATGCACCATTCCTGGCAGCCATCCTCTGCTGGAATTTGGTGACTACGGCTGCTACTGTGGCTTGGGAGGCAGTGGGACTCCGGTGGATGAGCTCGACAGGTTTACAAGCCTCTACTTTTACAATTCTCTTTCCTTGCTTGTGCTTTCATGGTCCTGCACACCAGCTTCATCACAGCTGCCTATGAATTTTCACAAAACTCTGCGGCTGCGGTGAATGAAGCTTTCTCTCAAAGATGGATTCAAGGAAAAAGGGATGTGTAGTGTCACATCTTCATGCCTGATTGCTAAGATAAAATGTAATCCCAACAACCCTGTTTTCTTTGGCTGCTACACTGCGCTCATTCCAGCATTTTTTTTGTCCAGCAGCCTGGACACAGCTCTGCGCACACTGCCCAGTGCACGACCGTCGGCTTGCGCAGGGCTGAGCTGCAAAATGCTAAGAAGTGGCTTGGGCAGTTTAGAAATCATACACGTCTGATAGCCAGGACGCAGGGAATTGTGTCGGCTGTTAGCTTTTCAGCTACAGGGCGCTTACGGGGCCCATGGGGGAAACGCTGGCTTCTGTTTTCCTTGTGCCCAACAGACAACTGTAAAGACGCTCAAGTAAGTACATGTGTACCAGACAGTTCTGGGACCATTAGTGGGCAGAAACATGTTCCTCTGAGGTCCTTTGCGTTTGCCCTCTTATCACTGAATATATTTTTTTCTTTTTTTTTTTGTTCAATACCTTGTCAAAGCAATAGTAGCATATTTACATGTCTTACAGGTCAGCTGAGTTTGCATTTCTCATATTTTCTGACCTTTTTTTGTTTCCCAGATGCTGTCAAGTACACGATAACTGCTACACAGAGGCAAAGAAACTAGAATCATGCAAATTCCTCTGGGACAACCCCTATACAGAGTGGTACAGCTTCAGCTGCTCCGACGGGCAGATTACGTGTAGCAGTATGTCCACTTCCATGTCATTCTGCTTCAAACATTACTCCAGTCTCTGTCCTGAAGGAATGGAGCTAAGTCCCACTCTGTGCTTCTGGGGCAAAAAGGCCCTGCCGGGGGGGGCTGGGTGTAAGAAATGGGGCACCTCACAGGGGCGCTGCAGGGGGTATTGTCCCTAATCACACAATTTTGAAGTTTATGAAGGTATATTGTATTGCAGTGCATGGGGAAGCGTGTCCCCTGTTCAGAGGGCTGAGTCCCTGTGGTCCTTCTCTGGGCATCCCTGTGATGACAGTATTGAAGAGATCAGCGCTAACTGGGAAGCGTTACCCAGCTGCTGCCGGGTGTCTGAGACAAACAGCAGACTGGCCGGCAGACAGAACTGCAGGGAAGGAAGGAAGGAAGGAAGGAGAAGGATAGCTGGGCCAAAGCAACACGGGTCTGGGGCCGGAGCGCTAGGGGGATAAACACGTACACCCCCGGGATGGCAGCAGCAGAACCGCCGGCCTGAGCCGCTGCCGCGGCTGGCGGAGGAGCGGCGAGGCCTGACCGCTCCTGCTCTCTCCTCCAGGCAAGAACAACGAGTGCGAGACCTTTGTCTGCAACTGCGACCGCACCGCCGCCATGTGCTTCGCCAAGGCGCCCTACAACCCCGCGCACCACAAGCTGGACACCAAGAAATACTGCGGCTAGTCCTCCTCCCGTTGCCCTGCGCGGCCCGCGGGCGGCGAACGCCCCGGCACCAATAAACGCTTGCACCGACCCGCGCCTCCCGCCGCCGCCCGCGCCGCGCTGAGGGGAAGGGCGGGGAGGCCCCGCCCCCTCCGCCGACGGTCGCGTGCGGCGCCCCCGCGTCCTCTGATTGGCTCTTGGGAGCGGCGGGGGCGGGGACGAGGAGAAGCCCGGGGGTCGCGGGCGCGAGGCGGTTCCCGCCTTTCCCGGCCCGTGGCGCGCGGCCGCGCTCGCTCCCCTCAGTCCTCGGGCGCGGCCGCAGCCGGGTCTGTCCGCGGCGCTCCCGGGGGTGCGTGTCCCTCGGGAGGGCAGCCCGGGGCTTCAGCCGTTTGTCTGGCTGCTCGCTGCTCCCGGAGACCGTGCGTGTTTAGCCGGGGCGGGGGGGTCCTTTCCTTGCCTAGCTCCTGGTCAGGAGCTGTAGGGAAAGAGGGATGTTGGCCTGGAAGTCAGGAGAGGGCCGGGAGCCCGTCTGGGGAACGGTATCCGGTGTCCTGGCGAGGTCATGCACCAAAGCTTTCGACCTAGACTTGGTTCTATGCTTCAGAGGCAGTTTTACTGCCAGAGGCTTCCAGAAGGGTACTGGTGAGCTCCTGTGGCAGGGGCTGCTTATGCAGGTTCCTGACAGGGCAGGAGGAAGGCCTTGGTTCATCACCAGAAAAAGCTCTCTTCCCTCCACGAGCCAGAGGAGAACATCCAGCCTGCCCAGTCACCTTTAATTGGGTACAGAATTAATGTCTTGGATGAGTCTGACAACAAGTATCCCCTCAGTGTTTCATTTTGAGAGCTGATTTGTGTAGAGGACTTTGAGAAGTAGTCCTGCACTTGGCAATGTCTACATGAAGTGTTCTCAAATGTGGAGCAGAACTGAAGGACCAGTGAGAGGGCTCTGAGAAAGCAGGAACAGGTGGAGAAGGAAGAAGCTCACTTGATAGCTTATTTGAAGGTACTTGCAATGCCTTCCTAGTGAAGGTCACTGGATCTTTGAAGGTATTAGAATGGTAATGAGATAGGATGGTGGGTTATGTTTTGTGGGGTTTTTTTTGTTTAAAAAAAGTGTGTGTGTCTCAGCTGGGTATTCCATCTTAAGGCAGACAGAGTCCTAGTTTTATAATATTTGTTGCTTACTTTTCCTCAGATGTTTGTGTACATGAATTTTCTGGAAACATTTTGCTCTTGGGGTCCTCCACAAAAATGCAGAAGATCCTGGATGCTTTCCTATCATAAGGCTAAAATGAATCATTCCAATGGCTGGAAGTGCGAGATGGGGTCTCAGTCCTCACGCACTAGTTTTGATCCCAAAGTTATGTTTGTAGAGCAGTAAAGGTCCTAAGTGAATGTAAATGTTATTGAAATCCCTTTGTAGCTATAAATGATAAATCCTATTGTAGAGAAAAAAGTAAAATACCATCACTGTGTAGAAGAAACATCATACTTTTGAGCTATATCATTGTGAGCAGGGAAGATAATTGGGGTGCAGCTGGAAGCATTTCAGAAACTGTTGGTGTAAGTTTTCCCCGTAGTAGGAGCTCTCTAGATTTGAGGTGGGTAGTACATCTACTCCTGGCATCCGGCTTTTGGGGCATGCTGGTGTTCCCTAGATAAACTTGATGAATAGATGAAGGCACCAATTCATTCAGTGCATCTTCCCACGTAATGTAAAGTACCAGGTCCTAATAAAGGCACAGGTGGGAATGCTGAAGGGCTTGGGAAAAGTTGCTCTTTAGGGCTTTGAGGAATGTTGTGGAAAGAGCATAAGAGCAGGCCAGTGATTGCTTGAACTGACTTACTGCCAGCTTATAGGGAGTACAAAGAGTATGTGAAGATCTTCTGCTGTGCTGATCTGCATTTCTGTTCCAAGACCAGAAAGAGCACTTGAACTGTGGAGTGCCCCTGTGCTCAGCAAGCGTGGGAGCTCTGAAGCCCTACGCAGCACCACAGCCATTGCAGCTGGGGTGTGAAATGCTGGAGGGATGGTGGCTCTGGGCTTACATTGCAGAGGTGAAGTCTCTGTATCCTATCTTCCTTTTCTCTATTGTTGTTTTCTAGGCCAAGATCTTGCAGGCTCTGTAGGGAAATCTGAATGATTCTAACTATATGGGCTTTGCTGAGCTGAAAGGGAAAACGCTCCAGCTGAGCTGAGACATGCAGAGAGCAAACAGCTATGCTTGTGATAATGACTGTGGTTCAGTTTCCATTTGGGCCTAGAGACCAACACTAGACACTTGCACTGTTGCTCTTGCTTTCAGGCTCAGCTTTTCTTTGTTTCTGCTAATGTCTAGTTAGTGATGCAGAAGGGGAAAAGTGCAGAATGTGGTAATTGGGTATCTTTCCTTACTGGGGAGGGAGAGGAGAGTGGGCTGCACATCGAATTGCAGATACCGTCTGTATCTGGAACAGTGGTTTTAAACCCCAGCTGGCTTGACTCTGCCTTTCACCTTCCCAAAGCAGTTTTGTTCCTGATCGTTCAGGAAAGATCTTGGAGAATAGTGATACTGTTTATCTACCATCTCTTTCATGCTTTTTCTCTGTAGACCTCTGAATACCTTACGAAAAGGCATGGGCCACAGTATTGTGTCTATTACATTATGGAAAACAGATGCAGAGAGGTGAAGTGGCTTTCTGAATGTCACAGTGTGACTTCTGAATTGATCAAAGGGCTGAGAATTCACTCTGGTCACATCTTCTCAAGCCTAATGCCCTGTCCCCTGGGCAACACTACCTAAGTTTTCCTCTTCACTTTGAATCCACTGTCTGTAGGGTATCCTGTTGCCTCTGGGGTTGGCTGCCCCAGAAAATAAAAGATGTACAGAATATGGATCTTTTGGAGCAGAAATGTCTGTTAGAATAGATGGGGGAGCATTTCTGATTAATTAATATGCAGCATTTCAAAAGCACCGTTTACTGCCAGAGTATTCCACAAACAAGGTACAGAAAACAACACATCCAAGTGAAGGGTATTGCAAACCCTCCCCATTTAATTAAAAAACATCCCTTTGACTTTTAGAGAAAGAATTTACTGCTGTTGAGGTTGGTATCAAAATTCCCTCCAGTTAGGAGAGGAACCGAGGTCCCTATTTAATATTTGCTGCTCTGGCTCCAAGCTGATTTCTGGTTTCCAGGCTGTATAGTGGGTATGTATAAGCCTGTACAGAAGGTAGACAATTATTCCTATTCAGCACTGACTGTTCCTGCAGTTTGGTTATCACTGCGGGCAAGGCCCTTACGGAGCAATAAACCCGATCCTGGGTGGTTTATGTGCCAGCTGCTGCAGAGCTGCTTTTCCTGCTTCTCTCTCCTCTCTGCATGTGTTGGGTCTGCACGGCTGGGCCTACTGGTGGCATGCTAAGGTTCTTGCTGTTGGCGTAGGAACGGGGACCCATGTCTCTTAGGTCACCCTTTCTTACCCTATTTTATGGTGGAGAGTGGTCCTTGGAAAGACAGACAGGAGAGGCAGTATGGAGATCTGAACAGAGCTCAGAGTACTGTTTTTCATGGTAATTTTGAGAGACCAGTGACTGTATAATGAGGACTGGAACGCAAAAACTTTACCCAGCTTATCTCTGACATTTTCATTGACTTTCTGGACTGCCTTAGACTGCTAAGGTTTACTAAAACATGCCTGGCAGGAACTTGCTCCCAGAGCCAGACACTGTTTTGCCACCTGGAGAGAAAAGAGCAGGTTCAGTATCACTGTATACAAACAAGGTGTTTCTGCTGTGGCTGTTTGTACAGTAGTTATTGGAGTACAGAGGAAAGCAAGCAATTTATCCTGGCTTAATAGACAGGAGAAGTGGTTTTAGGGTAGTATGAAGAGAACTGAATATTGGTGGAGGGTGTTAAAAGTGAGGGAGCAGCAGTGATGGCCTGCAACCAGTGTGTACAAGGACAGGTCTTGAACCTGACTTCCTAGATATGAGGGCTTGCTGAGCAAACGCTTAGATGTTCAGCCATCTGTGCCCCATTGAACTGAACAGCATAAAAGAAACCAAATGTTCAGTTCATGTAATTGCTCTGTTGTCCATCCTTACCTGCTTGAACTGCTGCAGTCTCTTGACAGGAGAATGAGGTGAACTTGGAGGCTGTTTGTTCCCTGCACTTCGCCTGTGACAAGCACATGCTTCCTTCACACCATTATCTGTGTGGAAGAGGTGGGTAAAAGGCTGCTAAGAGGAATTTCAGCTCCCTTCCCCAAAACACCAAGTAGTAGTGTTGCTGCAGTGACCAGCGCGGTAACTACTGCTGACTCCAGTTCTTCTGCGTCCCAATAGTATGTGCCATAAAAGCAGGGTGTCATGATCCGCCCCCTAGATGTCCTGGGTCCGCCCACTGGGGTCCCAGACCACTCCCCCAAACAGAATCTGAGGCGCAGCACCTCCCTCCAACATCCCAATCAATTACAG
>JAVSBS010025724.1:0-10389 GCA_033124195.1 Coracias cyanogaster
GGAGGGGTTTCCAAGCTGTGGAGATGTGGTGCTGAGGGACGTGGTTTAGTGGTGCCCTGGCAGTGCTGGGGGAACAGACTCGATGATCTTTAAGGTCTCTTCCAACCAGCACGATTCTAGGATTCTAATTTTTAGCTCTAAATCTAGGAACTCCTTAATTCTTGCTTTGCAAAGTGCTGACAGGTAACCGGTCAGAACATTTGAAGTCTCGGTGTTCGACATACCCCAGGTTGATGCGCTCCACGTTCGGAGGGATGCGCGGCGGGACGGCGGTGAAGTAGCGGAAGGTGCAGTGCACCTCGGTGGGGTGGTAGCAGGCACAGAGCCGGGGACAGGCGATGGTGCCGGGGAGGGAGGCCAGGCAGAGAGCCAGGAGGGTGCCCAGCCAGCCCGTGGCCTCCATCCTGCGGGACGTGGCTACGCTGCCCTCCGCCCTGCGCAGCAGGAGCCAGGCAGCGCGGTCCTGCGGGGAGATGCCGCCTGCGAGCGCGGGCTGGGACATCTTCACGGCGTTGCCCAGCTTTAAGCTGTAAGCACAAGAATTTCATAACTCAAAGGAAAAACAACCCGCAAACCAGACCCAGAACTCGGGGTTTTAAACCTGTGTAATCATCTAAAACTTGTGTCGTTTTAAAGAAGCAGCCTTGCTGCACAAGGAAGGGTAGTTCTGCCTAAAGCAAGGCTTCTTTCACGGGATGGACGGGGCGGGCCGCTCGGAAGAGGTGCAGAAGAATGAGACGAGCTTTGGGGGCCGGCTGCAGGTAGGGTGGGAGGAACCGGCTCTTCTCCGCGGGGGAAGGACGGAGCCTTCGGGGAGGGAGAGTGGGACCAGAGCCGGGAGGACGGGCCGGGGAGGGCTGCCGGAGGGTGAGTGCCGCCGGGAAGAGCGATGGGGGTCAGCGCTGCCCGGGCTTTTTCCAGCAGCCCTGGGCCCCTCTCGCGAGTCCCGCCCGCCGCAGACTCGGGCACAGCACCCCCCACCCGCTTCCCCACAGCCCAGCCCATCGCCCCTGCCCGGGACCCCTGCCCGGGGACCGCCTGCGCGCTCCCGCCTGCGCGCTCCCGGCCGCGGGGCCCGTGGCTGCGCCGGTACTTGCCCGGGGTGGGGACGGGGGGGGTCCCAGTGGCCTCGTCCCGCCCGCTCCAACCTGCGCGACCTCCGCGGCGGCGGCTCCGGCCCCGGCGGGGCCGGTACCTCGGGCAGAGCCGCGCCGGGCGGGAGGATCCCGCCGCCGGCTCCTCCTCCCGGGAGGTGCCGCCGCGCTGCGGGGGCCGGGGCCGGTCCCGAGCATCGCCATCTTCCCCCCCGGTCCCTCCATCCCGGGCATCGCTGTCCCACTGGTCCCTCCATGCTGGGTATCACCGTTTCCCCCCAGTCTCTCCATCCTGGGCATCACCATTCCCCCGGTCCCTGCATCCCGGGCATCACCGTCCTACTGGTCCCTCCATCCCGGGCATCGCCATCCCACTGGTCCCTCCATCCGGGGCATTGCCACCCCACTGGTCCCTCCGTCCCAGGCATCACTGTCCCACTGGTCCCTCCATCACGGGCATCGCCATCCCACTGGTCCCTTTATCCAGGGCAGGTCACTCTGCCCAGGTTTTTTTCTGAAAAAACAGCCTCCGTTTGAACATCAGGCAAAGTGGGCGAATTTGTGGAGCTCCAGTAGGCACACTGTGCCTGGCCGGGGTTAAGCGCCTCGCACTGCCCGGGTAGCAGGACCCTGACAGGCTTGGCATGATCCATCCTGAGGTTATCCTCAGAAAAGGTGTATTATTTACTAGACATCTTAATGAGAATCAAAACATGAACAGTTTAGTGAATTATTGTATGTAAAAATTATTTTCTCTCTTTTTTGGGGGGGTATGGACATATTATTGCAGTGGCTTAGCTGATAAATAATTCTCTATGTTATCTCTTGGGCTAATCTGATGAGTAAGCATCCTATTACCAGCTGATGCTGTGTTTTCTTTGCAAATAGCAAACATTTTTTCCATTTTTGTTAGTCTGAAGGGCAAAGGATGAATTGCGGTTTTTTTTTTCTTATGTTACCGAGGCCAAGGCTTCCGGAGTGACACATTCCAGTGTTGTTTTTTTGGGGGTGTAAAACATGAGGTCAAAGACATTTTTAAAATCATTTATACTAGTCTCCAAAATTTGCGGTAGAAAAGGGACTGAAGTTTCTTCTGAGAACGTTTTCCAAAAGCTCATACTTGGAAGTCTCCATTAAAGTAAAAAAAATCAAACTTACAATGCACCTTGTCAAAGCTTTAAGAAAAGAGTATTCATCTAGGGACACGCTCTGCGTATTGTAATTAAAACTCAGCTCTTGCTATGCTTCTGAGAAGCAGGGTGTTACGTTACCAAAACCACGGAGTCCTCCCTCCAGAAGGTTGCTGCGGGACACGTGGAATATTTTACATTGTAATGCGGTTGTGATTTAATGGAGCAGCCTCACGGAAAATACAACGGTTGTGCAAACCCACGCTGCTCTCTCTGCTTCGCTGGCACATCCCGGCACGCGTCCGATGCGAGGAGACGTTGCTTCAGATGGAACTCGTTACTGGGGAGAATCGAGGGGGCTTTTTGCTAAGGGGGGACCGTACTGTGGCGAGCATAAAGTCGGGGGTGCCGGGAGGAAGGACGAGTGGAGAGCGCGCTTTTGAGCGGGGTCTTCACCACGAATGGTGCACGCAAAAAGGGAGCACGGTCTCGGTGTGTTTTTTAGCAGCTGCGTTGCTGACGTAGGCTGTGTAGGGCAGCGTGGCTCTGCAGCTCGGTGCCGTCATTGGCAGCAGGTCACCTCCACCGAGGCCGTGCTTGCTTGGCTGCAGCTGGATCCCACTTCCAGCCTCGTACGCAGAGAGCGGGCGGCTGGGCTGGAAGGCAGCGAGGTGGGGCTCGCCCCACAAGCCGAGGGGCTGAGGGACAGGGGGATGTGGTTGGGGGGTGGGTGAGCTGCGCACGAGCACATCGGTGGCGGTGGGAGCGCGTGGGACGCGCCGGCTCTCCTGAGCCTGGGTCAGCGCCTTCATGCAAAGCCCCTGCTCCCAAACTCGAGATCTTCAGCCAGAACCACCGCTCAAGTCAGGCAGAAGCCCAGGCCCTGGCACTGAGCACCACATAGGTTATTACGTGTTTCAACGTTACTTGCAGCTCTCTATCCTTGAAGAAAGCCAGGCCTATGGACCCAAATCTGCAGAGACGTCTCCAGCACACACGCTAATCTACCCTGTGTTTGATGTCATAACTTTGTGGTTTCCAATTTTTTTGTTTACTTTTTTAACAAGCACTTTTATTTTCTTCTTCCTCAGCGTGAACAAGCCGGTGCAAAATGACTCTGACTTTAGGGAATGAAGTCCCAGAGAGCAGATGATGCGTGGAAGGAATGATTCCTCTCTTTTTCCTTTGAGCAGTTTGTGGTGGGGCTGAATCGTGAAGCTGGAATCTCAAGGGAAATACTGGATTGTCCCTTTATTTACGGCAGTCAAAAGACATGATGTTAGGAGAATTTTAAACACTACGCTGGTGTGGTTTATGCATCAGTGTCAGCAGATATTTCTTGAAAGCAATTTTAATCTGGATCGTGTACCTGTTTTTTGTTCAATGATGTTTGTTTGTAACTTGTTCTGCCATTGCAGGCACTGGCCCTCCCCTGCTTTTGCGTTCTTTCCTTGTGAGATGGACAGTCCATTTTGCAGACCAGTGCTCCAGGTGCCTCAGCTCCTGTCCCACAGCATTCCCATTCAGCCCCATTTTAGTTCTCCTTACACTCTCCCTCCTCCCGCGTTACGCCAGCTTTCCTTAAAAGCCCTTTGCAAAATGTGTTCACGTTGTTCTTTTTCTTTACAGCTTCTTGCTGGCTAAATTCTCTTAAAGTCTTCCATGCCAATTCACCGTGTGGTACCAGATCGTGTGTCTGGCTGAGTCAGAGCTGGATTGTCTTACTGTTTTCTTAAATAGGGGAGTAATAGCAAAATAAAATACCAAAATTTGTGACAGAGTGGCATGTCAGCATCTGTTGTTTGCGTAGGAATATGTTATTTTAAATTTGTGTTAGAAAAAGGTGGCTAACAGAAATGTAGGAGATCCAGAGCAATCCAGGAGTTTAATTTGGTGCAAAGGACGTGCTTCGCAGGGCACAGGGCTGCCCATCGTCTCAGTTTTCCATACTGTTTGGGCAGGAGGAGCAGGAATCTCTCAGAACTGACCAGCTGGCCCACATCAGTGAGCTCCCAGAGCATTCATCAAAGCTGTTCTCCCTTGATGCAGGTATGGCCTCTGCTGTGAGCGACACGTGGAAAAACCTGGGGATGTGACTTGGTGCAACTGCATCTGGTGGAGGTTTTGAAGCCTGAGAGAACAACTCTGAGACAAGAGGACAACTCCATTCACATCCTCAGCAGTCGGTACTGAAGAAGTCCCTGGGGCAAGTGCTGTCTACACCCTGCATCCTCTGTGCTCCAGGAAACCAGGGCCCTGGGCTAAGGCTCTAACCACAAAGTGATGCAACACTTCCAGGAAAATATTCCTAGTTCCTCAGCTTGTCTTAACCTAACCTTGCATGCTCACCCAGAGCCAGAACCAGGCTGGTATTTTACATTTCAGTGTGGTGTTTCCAATGTACTCTTCAGAGCTAGAGATCTCAGCTTCTGAGGCTGAGTGCTTAAGAAATTCAGTAAATCGTGCTGGAGTGAGCGTGCAGAAGATCCCCGCTGTGCTCCGGCTTCTTTTGTTTTTCCCATGGACCCCTCAGAACGGTGAGCATCTCAGCCGTGCGGCCAGGAAGTAATTAATCTCTTCTGTTTGGGATGGGCTGTTCCTGGTGTCTGCCCCAGGTCTGGGCAGCCGGGGGCTCCCACCGGCCACCGCTTTTGAACTCCGTCCAGCTCAGATGACATGAGGCCCGATAAATCATCCACAGCATTGGCAGCCACATCAAAAGCTCCTGCTCGGTGCATCTAATGCAGGCACACAGATAATAACCTATTTGGTCAAGAAAAGTCTCTTTTCTTGCCTTGTGGAGAGCTATAATGTCCTTTTCTTCCACCTGGGTAGTTCTCAGAGGCGGGCATAAAGAGAGGGGTTGTCTGGCTCTCGAGTTTAGAGGAAAACCTTGTTTAAAACTCTGTGCCTGGGGACAATCTGTGATCCTCATTACGGGCGCATATCCTCCAGCAGGGTAATGTCGTGTTTGATCTCCAGTGACACATAGAATCAGTGGTTCCTGTGCTTGCAGTAAGATCTTTCATCTCCTTTCAGACCACCTTGCCAGAAGAGATGTTAACCTGCAAATCTACTCAGGCAGGAGCCGAACGGAAACACAGACGCTCCTGCCAAAGTCTTGCTGCAGGTGTAGGCTGGACGCGTTCAGTGCCCGCCTCAAACAGTGGGTTTTCATGGTCTTCATTTCAAACACTTTGTCAAAACCAGATTCTGAAGGTCTCCGTGCTGCGTTCTGGAGGCGTACTGTGAGGATACTTAATGCGGCGTGTCGTTGTTTCTTGATGGCCGCATCCATGATGAATTTACGTGCTTAAGGCAGCAAGTTTTCTGGTTATTGCTGCTATTAAAAGCACGAGGGTGATAGAATTGTTTCAATTTAATTTGAATTTGAAGCAGCAGCTCTAGCATCTGGTTTAATTGCTCTGGAAAGGAACATTTGAGCAGTGTACGGCATAGAGAAACTACCAGGATGAACGCAAGATTAGATCCAGCATCTTGGGAAGCTTTGGGGGTGGGTACAAGATTATGAGTCAAATTCACTGGATGCAGATCACGTCAAACTGAGCCTTATTGCATTGAAAAAAGCTGTCCTGCATCACGCTGCAGGGTTAACCGATAGAATCATGTGATCGCAGTTCCTCTGATGCGAAAATGGTGCGGGGAAAAAAAAAAAGTATATATATGTGAGTAAACAGACTAGCGGTGCGGCATACTGGTGGGAATTGGAGCAGCACAACTGGTTAACAGCTGAGACCACCTCTAAACCGTTTGACAATTGCTAATTATGATCTGCCAGGTCTAAGGTAAGAATAAGTGAGTCCCAAGGGCATAGTGCAGGGGCTAAAGGGAGATGTTCTGGCGTTTCGGGAAGAAGAATCTTTCGAGAAAAGCTGATGCAAGCTGTGGACAATTCTTGCTTGTGATGGAGTCGGGATTTGTCACCTTGTGAAGAGGGCCCTGCGCACTAGCCTGTAATTCATCTTTTAAGTAGTTGACAAAACAAACAGAAAAGCCCCACCAAAGCAAACAACCAAACCTACCCAAACAAGCAAACAGATAAGACTGTGCAAAAGAAACCAGGCACAGCTGTTTATTTCCAGGTTACAGCTGAGAGCGTGTTTCTGAATCACGTTTTCTTTTCCAGTTACAATTAAATACAAACTTTAAAAGCTTTGAAGTCATGTATAGCAGCTTTTCAGGGCTCAGCTGTAGCCTTGCTTTGGCAGGGCTGGGGGGTTCTGCTCTGCACTTGCTGGTGTTTTTAATTAGTCAGAAAACTGCATTGTTTTCAGGTGCTAGGAGGGTGAGGCACTCACTCGCAAACCCGCAGGGACTGTTTAAAGGCAAGCAGAGGCTCAGACCTTTTGTTTCCTTGTGCTCTGTTTGGTTAAGTGGTTTTAGGGCTTGTGATTGAAGATCAGCAGGACATAAAAAGTCCTCCTAATGTAGGAATTGTTGTTGGGAACTTCTGAGGTCAAGGTCGATACTAGAAGCTCAGAGGTTTTCTTGGTTGAGCTGTGGGAAGGAGGGAAGTGCAGATGCCTGTTGTACAGGTGAGAAAGCCTGAACGCTGGACTGGGATGTGCTCGTGCATGGGGTAGGGAGTAAGAACGTTTTAAGCTGATACACGTTATTTTACTTGCTGGACTTGCCGTGGTGGGTTGAGTAATGAATATACTTTCCTCTGTAAGTTTAAGTTCTATTGGAATGCTTTTCTTCTACACTCTTACCAACAGTTAGTAAAAGTGTGGGCTCTGGGGCTGGCTGGTCTAAGTGGAGTAATGTTGGTGTTGTGAAGACCTTGCATCAATAAGCTGATTAAGAAGGCGGAGGATAATATTTGCCTGGTGTGCCCTTGTAGTACCTTCAACTTCAAATGGCTGAATAATTCCTGTCTTGAATAGCATCTGAAAGGTCATCTGTGGGGAGAAGGTAGTGGAAGTGTGATACAGCTTAAAATGAAAAGTGGAGAGTTAAAACTTGTTATTTGCTCTTTTTCTTTTCTCCATTAGCGTGTTCAGCACAACGTGTCTCGGTCATTTTTGAGTATAAAATGCCTAACTGAAAATACCTAAAAAACAAAAAAACCCCTCAGGTTATAGCTAGATAACAAGCTCTGCACGTCTCTTCTGCTGCTCTTGTGTTAATGATGCTGTCCTGCGGCCTCTGTAATGGTGCGTGGTGAGCGCCGTGTTGCTGCTGCCTTTCAGAGGCTCCTGCAATAGCTGTGTCCTATCACAAAATTAACTGAGAAATGAGTGGCCTGCTTTGAACTCCTCTTTGGGTGTGTTGTAATTCAACGCTGAAACAATGCTAGAGCTGCGCCGTTGTTTCTGAGGTTTAACATGTTTATTTTGTGTTCTGGTGGAAAACTGCTCACCATGGGGAAAATCAAGCTCTCTTCCAAATACAACTTTACAAGCATCTCAAGATGAGATTTCTGAAGTCTGTGTTATTTGCTCATGTTCTAGCACTGAGTAATGTTGTGTGGTTTCGTTTTCTATGTCCTACAAAATAGTTGTCCAGATCGTGTTTAACCTCATACTGGTACAGAAAAGCCTACAAACTATGATACAAACCAAACCTAGCTCTGCAATTTAAAAAATGGATGTTTTCATTTTTAATGGTAGCGTTAGAAATATCTAGTGCTTGATAAAGCCTGTAAATAAGTTCAGTGTAACACTGGTCCACGGTTCAAATATCTGCTGTCTTGAGGAGAGGTGACAATGTGTGAGGTGGGATGTGGAGCAGCGTGCGGCACTGAACTCACCTCACCAGCATCGGTGCATCTGTATCGTCCCCAAGAGACTCAGTAAGGGTGATGGTTAAAGGCCACGCTACTTGTATCATGCTATTGACCAGCTGATTATAAGGAAAGGTGGGAAATTTGAATTAATCACATGACTAAAGGTATTTCTAGAACATTTTGAGCTCTCTTTCAGCGGCTCTGAGCTAGAGGTGCATTGGCAAGGGCACAGCTCTAGGTTCCTTGGGCCTGGAAGTTCACAAGAACTTGTTTGTATCATTAGAGCGAATTCCATGAATCCAGAGTCCAATCCGATACACCCAAAGAAGTTTATAGATGTGTTTATAACAACAGTCCCCGGGGACTCTTTTCTGGTGGTTGCTGTTGCTTTGTCTGGCCCAGGTGTGACAGGGGGCTTTGCCCCATGGGTGGGCTGTTGGCTTTGACAGCTCCTGCACGGTAGGTTGCTGCTGATTTGTGTCAGAAGCGTAAGTCAGTTCAAATGACCTTTCCATTACTGAGCATGGTATTCTCTCTGAGGATGAATGCTGCAAACCATTCCAGAACACAATTTTCTTCCATTAAAACCTCTCACAGAGTATCAGGCTGCCGTGCTAGAAGTCAAGAAACCTGATGCTGCCATGCAGATCAGAATGCAACAAACCTAAACGTACTCACCCTGCACCTCGCTTCCATTTCTGGTCTCCCTGTCGCTTTTGGCACAACCCTTGACACCGATCCCTGTTGTTCTGGGAGCAGCCGGGATGGGCCCTGGGATGGGTGTCGGGGTGCCACGGGGTCCGCCGGGACCCACAGCCAGGTGCTGGGACTCGGATCCTCGCGTTCGGCCCAGCACGGTCTGGTTTTATTTATTGGTGCTCTATTAGGGATGTGGAACAGAGAGAGCGTTTGGAAGCAGCTCAACAGGCACTAAAATAAATGTTCTTTTCTGTTTATTCCTTGGCTTGCATTCAGAAGTTAAATGGTGATGCATTAAGAATCTAAAACTTTGACTGTCTTACTGGCTCTAATTGAACACAGTTCAAAACCAAAAGCATGACTTCCTTTTTTTGTTGCACTAAGAAAAAAAATGATGACTTTAAAGAGGCCAGCTGCGTTTAACACTCTGTATGAATCGGAACAGTCTAAAGATGTGTGAATTTTTTAGTTCTTTTACTAAAAAAAAATAAAGATGTCTGTCAGTAACTAAGTTACTAACCTCCCCAGACAAACTTCAGGTGGTCCATGTGGCATTTTGTAAAGGCACCTTCACTCACCGTGCAGCCTGTAAGCAGGGAGCTTGCTGCGTAGACAGTTAATACTTCGGTTTTCCATTTCGTGTTGTCTTTCGCATATTTCACTAGAGCAGCCCCTGTAAAGGAGCCCCTTGTCCTGGGAGCCCAGGTCAAGAAAAGCAGGGCAGGACCTGGGTGTGAAGGCAGGGTGTTGGGGTGGGGTGGGATGGGCACAGGGCAAGGGTCTGGAATGGGAACCTACAGCACCAGGGTTCCTCTGCTCTGTGAGCATCTTTCAGTGGCATGTAGATGCTTCTTTTGACAGAGGGAGGAAGAGATTGAGTGGTGTGTTTTTAAAAAGCCATGAAGATGACGGAGGGTGAAGGAAGAACTAGGCAGAGCTGTGCCTTCAAGAGCGAGAGATGGAAGGAGGACAGCTGAGAAGCGAGAAGTGCAGTAGCAGCAGAATGCTGTGCTTGCTCAGTCGCTGCTTTAACTTTCCCAGAAATGTTGAAGTGGATGTTCTGGGGCTTGGCTCCCTCCGGTCTGTGCTCAGGGCTGCTCAGTCCCGGGGTCTGGCATGCTCAAGGGCCCGCCTGCCTCCCTGGCAGGGGAGCGGCGCTGGCGGCCAAACCATCGCTTCCTTGGCTTCCATCGCTTCGGGGCAGGCTGGCGGGGACCCCGGAGCTCTGTGGTTTGCCTGGCCACAGCCCAGGGCCAACGAGTGGGAAGGGCAGGACAATGGTATTTTAGCTCTGCAGAGGAGGACTTTGGAGTCCTGGTGGGCAAGCTGCTCTTGAGCCAGCAATGTGCCCTCGTGGCCAAGAAGGCCAATGGTCTCCTGGGGTGCGTTCAGAGAGTGTGGACAGCAGGTCGAGTGAGCTTCTCCTGCCCCTCTGCTCCTCCCTGGTGATGCTGCAGCTGGAGTATTGTGCTCAGTTCTGGGCTCCCCAGGTCAAGAGAGACAGCGAACTACTGGAGACAGGCCAGTGGAGGCTCTGAAGATGCTGAGGGTGCTGGAGCATCTCTATGCCCAGGAAAGGCTGAGAGCCCTGGGGCTGCTGAGCTGCAGAAGAGAAGCCTGAGAGGGGATCTGATCAAGAGCTAAAGGGCAAGGGGATGGGGCCAGACTCTTGTCAGTGGTGCCCAGCAACAGGACAAGGGGCAACAGGCACCAACTG